>UXGD01001199.1:0-38270 GCA_900474315.1 Torymus auratus | reverse complement strand
ACCAAACTTTTTGTAAAAATTGCCAAAAAGTTTGGTAAAAATTTTGGATTTTCAAGTCTGCCTCGGGATTACAAAAATTTTGGTAATTTTTACTGAAATTTTTGTAATTTTTACTGATTTTCTTCTCTCCGTGTAAGTCATAAAAACTAGGACTCCATAATGTAGCAAGATTAATCTTGATGTTGTATTGTCTTGCCTCAAAATTCAAGACAATAATCGATACAACGTTTATATACAGTTTTCAATACGATATCAAGTTGACGTCAATCGGAATCCCTGATCCTCCTGAAGCCTTTTTTAAATAAGCAACTCGCTTACTGTTTCGCGTCTGCGTGCTTTCCTCTTATACGTGGACCTCACGTGCCCCGACTATTTAGGTTTAAGACTTTTCTATATAATCGACTTGCTATTGTGCGACCTTTGTGAGACCTTTTGTAATGATTGACTCGCTTACTGTCACACGGCTGCTTAACTCTAATATGATCGAGAATTTCCAGACAAGATAATAATACTTTTCACATTGACTGACCAATACAAGAGAGAAATTTTCAAGAATTTACAAGAGCAAGACAATAATTACGCAGAAATATTGTATTATCTTGCTCTCGTGAAGCCCTAATCGTAACAATTTTATGAATAAAAAGAAAATTTTCCTACCTCTGAAATTATAAATTATGAATTTTTCGAAACTTGAATTTTTCGTTATCAAAAATTCTATAATAATAAATTTACCGGGCAAACAAGCACTAAATATTCAGTAAATCGAGAAAAACTGCGGGCTGCTTTCCCCCACACCTCCCACTGCGTAACTAACGATTACGAAAACCTGCAAAATTGCAGTATGAACTATTAAAATGAGTCTCTAAAAATTTCAACTCTCGGCCATCATTGATGAACGATAACGGCCCGCCGCGGCGAGAATTCCAAAAGCGCAACTTCATGTTTAATGCAGCACAAACAACAACACAGTGTATATCCACACATGCTCTGGCGAGGAATTATAAATATCTAAAATGTATCGCGCTCACCGAGGACTATACCTACACGAACCCGCTGAAAAAAGCGGCGAAGAAAACAACTCGGCCTAGCGAGTATGTGTGTGCGCGCGGGCGCGGAAAAAAAGGTAAAATAAAAAGAAAGCATTATAGAAAGAGAGGGAGAGAACGGGCGCTAGAAGGAACGCGAACGAAAAGAAAAGCATATAAAGCTGGGGCGCGCTCGGTTCCCTCCGGCAATGGAACAAGCCACAGAGGGACTTCCCCTCGGGACGAAGAAGCGCGCTCACGAAAAAAGAAGGAGCACGCGCGAGGGGGGAAGAGAACCACAGGGGGAGCGAGTGAGAGAGAAGATAAGCCCTGGAGAGGGAAGATGGATGTCCTCGACCCCGTCCTTACACACACGCGCACTCGCGCGCGCGAGAAGGAGCGAGCGAGACGAAGATAGCGTGTGTGAGCTCGACCCTCTATACACAAGGCGAACGCGGCGGCCATAATGCCGTGCGCCGATGCACCATCCCCCTTCTCGCATCTACGTATATGTATATATATTCGGCTTGGCTGCGTCTTCTTCTTCTTGTTCTTCGCCCCGCGGCCTCTTCCAATTTAAGTCTTAATAAGCCCTGCAGCGCGACGCGCGCGCGCTATTCTAATCCTCCGAACGACGCCTTATTATCATAATGGCGCAAGAGGTTCCGGAGGGGGAGGCGAAAACGAACGCTCTCGAGCGATATACGTATGTATGTAGGTGTGTGTATATATATAGGAGAGAGAGAGACGCGAGCGTATAAGCCTCGGTGTCGTAAGGAGGGCGTAGAGATGACTTCTTCGGGTCGCGTGGTTCTGCGGCTTTATTGCCTTTTTATTTTAAGTATAAAGCTCGTTCACGCGGTGTCGTGCTGTATGGGGTATAATATTAATTTGGCGCGTGAGTTTCATTGAATTTTCGCGCTTGTGGCTTGGGATGTGGTTTGCAAGTTTTAAATATACGGAGAATATATACTTATTTATACACTTTTAATCCATAAAATTTCTTTTTCTTTATGATGAATTTATCGACAATAAAAACTGCAATATTCGGCAAGTAAACAAGTTCTAAATTACAGATTCAGTCGTGATCATAAAAAAGACGGTTTTTGTCACATCTTTTCTGCCATTCAACTCGTTGTTGGACAAACACTATAATTTTCAAGATTAGCAAGGGCTTTGGCCGCTATATGTCTCCTGTCACAAAACTCATCCACTAAACAAATAGGGCATCATAATAAGAAAAAAAAACTCTCCGACTCCTCGTGCCCACACGCCACCCTGAGAAACTTGGATAATAAAAAGAAATCGTTACTTAGCCCCATAAACGAGCCCTTCTTCCAATCCCAAAACTCTCATCGTATACACGCGTCGAGATCTCAGCTCACTATCATCATCGTCATCCTCATCCGAACAATGGCCCCGAACCAGCGCCAACAACATTTTTACACACAAAAGCCCCCAAACTATCAGGGCGTGAGCAGCAGAGAAATCCAAGGCCACTGTACACCCTGTGTGAGTGCACCATTTTCATTAGACAAAGCTTTGTACAGAGGCGACGTGCGCTACGCGACGAGGATGATCCCGCGCGACAGGATCAAATTTGTTCGCGCCTCTAATTTTACGAGCGCGCAGAGCCATTACCCGAAGTGGAAGCAAGCGTGAGCGACGAGAGAAGTGACTGACAGACGAGGAGTGAGAGAGACATGGGATGTAAGGCAGTGGTTGGGGGCTACCGGGGCTGTTATGCGACGTCGGTTTTATTGCCTCGTAAAACGGAGGCCCGCCTGGAAGTGGCGTTAGAAAACAGTCCAGAAGCTGCCGACGGCCGCAGCAGCCGCCGCAGGATTCGCTTCCTATCCGCGCCCGCTCGGAAGGACTATATCCGACAGCGGCACGTACGTGTATGTACACGTGCTATTGGATTTTCTCGAGAGAGGGAGAGCGAGAGAGAAAGCGGATATAGACAATATGTTTTTCTGTCGTGGATGGCGAGAGATATGGTCGAGGCTATAAAACTGATGATTTCGTCGGTTTGGATGGGCAGTTGTCGGAGTTTTGGGGCTCGTACATGTGATGACTTGATGACTGTTTGTAGAAGTATATTATGTTTCGAAATTGGATGAATTGTCAATAATTGTAATACAATTTATTATAACTTTAGAAATGTTAACCAACGGATGACAAACTGTTTGTTAATTTTCAAATTTAAAACGTCACACAATCGTTATTTTGCTATTGTCGATGAGGAATAGCTATTGATACAAGTGAAAATATTGTATTATAAATGCTTTGAAATATAATCATAGATTTAATTAAAATTTGATGGTAATCTTAAGTAGAAGTGCCTCCATTTGATTCATATTCTAACCAACCCAGTTTGTCTATTGTCTACCATGAATCGGGAAGGTGTTATTGCTAAATTTCCGGATAGAATATTTCTATAAACATTACGATGACAGTCTGGTAAAAATTTTCTAGAGATTTTACTGTAATTTTTACCCTAATATCACGGTAATTTTTTCTAATCGCATCAGTTGATCCAGGTTTACCAAATTGTCACAGTATTTTTTTCGCGAAAATACTGTTTGCACAATTTATTAGGTAGTCAGAAATGGTATGAAGTTATTTTTATTCTCTTTTCAAAAACCATATAGACATGTTAGCAAATGTATGAGAATTATATAAGTACAAAAATAACTATATTCATGAAGCTAACAACTGATCATTATATTTGATTGTCTATTTATAAAAACCAAGGCTGATTAACATCTAAATAGTCAGTCATTTGAAGTACCCATTTTCTAAAATAAAAATTTTGATTCTACGTTCAACTTACAAAAATTTTCGTTCCCAGTAATTTCAATTTTCACGTCCTGTGATCTCATGACACTCTACAAAATTGAATGCTATATAATTTACATAGCGTCAAGACTTTGATAGAGTCCAATTTCGTTACATCACCGTAATCATATATGATTACACTTCCGACATTTTCAAAGAGTTAAACATAGCAAATATAAGCAACCATGAGTTAAATAATAAAGATTACAAAAAGATTATTATAATATTAAATAATAATCAAATGAAATTCAGTCTACAACATTCTAAAAAGAATGAATAAATGTCATATGTCTTTCTCACGTCGATTCAGTCCGCAACATATACCTGCGACTCTCGCGTTGACCTTTCCTCGAGACGTAGAAAAAAGTAAAAAAAAAGGAACGGGCTGCGAGATGCGAAAGGCCAACAAGAGAAACGATGACACGCGCTGGAAGAGAACAACTACCCTAAGCACCATTGGCAATTGTGCACGCAACAACCCACAAGCGTGTACACGGAAAAGGAGGCATTCCGCAAATTCGCTTCGTGTACTCGAGCTCGAGGGGGTGGTAAAGATTGCCTCACGTTAAAAAAAAGAGTCTCAACGAGCATACGTACATATACACCTTAGGTAGTTCTTCGCACTGTGTTCTATGGAATTAAAGAGAAAAAGGTTTGACATGCAGGGGGTGAGTGATCGAGATTAAAATGCAAAACTGTAGAGATTATTATGTTAGAACTTGAGAGAAAACTCAAAGATCATGTTTTCTAATTTTTTGTTTGAACGGTCGTTGGTTTAAAAGTTTCAAACTACACGTCCACAAAAAGTGAAGGAAACTATAGTAGAAGATATCGAGCTAGAATTGTAATTGGACTAGCACTAAATGATAAGCAGCATGCACGGGAAAAAATGTATGTAAATAAGTCTCAATTTACTTAAGAGCAATATTGTGTAAAAAGTAAATTACACGATAAAAGCATAAGGTTCCGTTTTATTTGAAATAAGCTCCGGTAGTGCCTTCTAATGCCTTCTAAGTAACATTTGCAGTCGGTTTTGATAATCCATCACTAAGCTGAAAACGCGGCGCTATAACTATAAATGCACATAATTAAGATAAACGCGTCCCCATTTATAATATTTAAAATCAACACATTCGCACAGCTCGACTAATTAATATTAAAATTAATTAGATATTCCGGGGCGCCCCGCGGCATTAATATTCCTCAAACTAATTGCAAAAACATTAAATTAAACAATTTCCCCTCTCTCCATCGTAGTATACTACACAAACCGCGCGGCCGAAAAATTTATCGTTGCGAATTTTTACGTGGCTCGCTAGGAGTAACTCTACCCTCGAGGTCTCTCTCGCTTAAAACGGTCGAAAGGCTTGACGAGAATTCTACGCACAAAGATCCATCTCTCATTCTAATTTACGTTCTCAGCTCTCTCGAGAGTGTACCTGAAAAGACTCTCGCGTGTGCAAGAGGTCCGATTTCCTCGTCTCGCTCTCTCGTGGGCAACAAGACGCGAGCGCGCGCGGGGACGACAATTACAAATGGGTCGAGATCCCGCGGACGGACAAGCCGGACGATATCTACACCCCGTGTACGTGCTCGTTCTCTCTCTCGCTCTCTCCCGCCGGGAGAAACATAAACCCTGGCCGGCTAAGTGCGAGATACATCAAGTCTCCTATCGCGAGAGCGCGCGCCTTACACATATATACTCACACACCTTCGGGCTCGTATATACACGAGCGCGTTCTCGTGTGTGCCCTCTTTCTCCCATGGAATATGTGGGCTTTTCTGCGCGCGCGAGCAGCTCGGCCTGTCCCCGCGCCAGCACAGCGTGTTCCTCTGATTCACTCCTCGGAAGCCGTCCTTATACGCCCTTGGCTCCTCCTCCTCGGAGTGCCTTCGGGGGATTTCACACCGGCGTATGGGCTGAAATGTAAGCGAGTTGACAATTTTACTGGATTTGAACTTGCTGTTTTACTTAATAAAATGATAAAATTAGTCTTTACTGTTTATTGTTATTTAAATTGTTATTTCTACTTTGATATTATAGGATAAACAGATATAAAATCCTAATGTATTTTTAACACGGCAGAAACCGTTTTATGTTAAATACAGCACCTGACTGAATGGCCAATTTATCTCTTACTCAAACTGATATACTGTCTAAATCAGTATTCAAGAAACTTCAACGTACCAATGTTAGTCGAGAGGCATTGGGAGCTCTCACAGTTGTTCGAATTTCAATCGCATGCATGCTTAATTCAGACTACGAAATTCGGAATGCCGCAGAACATTTTATATTCAAATCATTGGAAAACTTAAAACGCAGAACATGCGATTCTATGTAGCATTAAGAAACGCGCAGGTGATTTTCAAAATCCAGTAAATCCCGTTGGAAAATTTCCATCTACAACCAAAATAACTTTCAGACCTATTAAAAGATTGTGGAGTCCCTCTAAAGTTCACCGAGCTACTCGGATAACAACGACCCGAACTAGCCCCTCTCTCTTCCACCGCAGTAGATAAAGGCCCATCGGTCCATAAACCACTCGCGTTAAGAATATGATCCGCGCGCATGCACACACCTTGGCGACGACCACGCGAGAACCGTACCTCAGCCTCTCTCCCTCGACGTACATTAACCTCGCGTACAAGCGAGAATCACGACGGTATACATGAGCGCTACCTCTCTCGGGCTTCGATTGTATATAAAGCGCGAGCGCGCGGTCAATCTTATCCTGCGCCTGAGCACGAAGAAGAATAACGAATCGTGCATGCGCGCTAACGACGCGCATTCATGTGCGACTTTTCACGCGAACTCCCATCCGACGGATGGACCGAGTCGCGCGGATTTACGCCGCCATTTCGCGCGAGTTTATCTCTGCACATGCCTCGAGTGATGCATGCGCGCGAAAGCGAAGCTGATGCGTGAGGTATATAAAGCGTGCCTCGAGGATACGCGTGGGTCTTGCGTGCGAGTGCGGTTTATAGAGGCGAGGGAAAGATTATTCAGTTCGGTGGCTTTTAGTGTGTATAGGTTCTCTTTTTTTTTAAAAGGGGAGAGAGGGGACTTATTCAGGAGGTGCTTTTAGCGATAAAAGGGTGCTTGATGAGAGCGCGGAGGTGAATAACAGGGATTGGCGGGTTTCATGCGTCGCTTTTAGAAATTGAGGGAAAAAAAGTCGTTGTAAAATGTCGTTTTTAAGGAATGGTATTCAGGATAGTAGGTTAGAGATTTTTAATACATAGATATAATTATATACAAATTTTTAAACATTTATCACGATGTTTTATTATAATATTTTTAGCAACTACCGAAGTTTATTGAATTAACGAAGGCGCTTTTGTGTGCGAGTTTAATAATTGGTTTTATTTAATTAGTTATTATGATTATTTCAATAAAATATTACGATTCAAAATGTGAAGTTATTTTTAAGACAATATAAGATTCTTGACATTATTGTCACTACAATCTTGATATTGTATAGAAAACGGTATATAAATATTGTATCGATTATTGTATTGAACATTGAGGCAAGACAATACAATATCAAGATTAATCTTGCTATATCGTGCAGCCCTAACTTATTCTTCGATTATTATTAGTTGTCCATCTTTGTATTTAAATATAAAGACGTTTTAAAAATTAATATAAATTGAATATAACAATTTCCTTCATAACCATAACTTTAAAATACAAGTCATCGTAAATAAATTAATATTCCGCATTCGGAAGAGAAAATATTACAATTTTACATTATATGAGAGCAGCCTTTATCTCCGCCGCACCAAAACTTCGAATGGCTTTCTAACTCTCCTGCATGTGTAGTAGTTCGTTTTTTATCGGGACAACTCACTGACAACTCTATAAATTTATTAACCGCACGAGAATTAAAATTGTAAATGAAATCAGGGCAACATACATTACTAAGCGCCATTAAACTTTCTTCAACCTTTTATCCGTGCAATAATTAAGAATCACCCGTCGAATGACTTATATTATGCGCAACGTTTCGTAAATAATCTCGACGTATCTCTTACTTTTTCAACCACTCGTGCTATGCAGCAGCGACAACAACAAAAGATAGCCATAAGTCCATAGAGCAATAAAAGCCACCGTAGTGCGGTAACAGAGCCATATGAACACGTGAAATACGCCGAAATGCTTTAGGAGCTGCAGCTTTTGTGCTCTCGAGATCATTTCCGTGATTAATCTCGGCATCTCGACGCGTATGTAAAATTCATGGCTGAAAATACACTCCGAGCTGTTGTAATTCTATCCAAGTGCGGTGTCAATGCACAAACGTGTACCTGAATGCGGGGATAGAGCCAGACTTACGCTATATCTCTTCCTCGCGTAGTATATATATACAGGCATATATTTTTACAGTCTCAAGGTTCGATGGTTTTTAACATCGCCCACTTGAAATTCCAAATAATACTGTTTGTTTCTCAAAGTTTCCGTAGAAAAATGCCAAAGTCTCATACGGGTAAAATAAACGACGGGAGCTCGTATTTCATGCAGAGCCGGGCATTGGCGCGTAAAATCGAATATCAAACCGGCCATCCTGAGATTTATAATCGCTGGGTGCGAACGTATATATGCGCGCAGGAATGTAATTTCGCTAATAAAAGAGAGAGAGCGCTCGACACAGAGAGCAAGAGTGAAAGAGCAAAAAAGAAGAACCGAAGGGAGAGAGAGGCGCACGCAGCATGTGCCCTTGTTCGTCTCGCCACTCGCGCAGGCCGCGTGGCAAAAAGCAACTACCTATATACACCACGACTACTCCGATTCGCATGGGCGCTGAATTATTCATTGCGGCGAGTTGCTGCAGTCGCGGCGTCTTCGTCCCTCTATCGTGATCGTCGCTGCTATAGGCACTACACAGCGTCGCCGCGCTGTGCGCGCTCCGCGGTGATAAGGACTTTATGCTGAATGCTTGCATTTATTCGGTTTAAAACGTATATCGCGTTACTCTTCTTTTCCTCGGCGTGTGCGCGCAGATATATCAGCGGTTAAATTAACGCCGAGGCAAGGAGGGGAGAAGAGAGGAGAAGTTTATGGCTCGACTAATTACTCGCGATGATGAAATTCCCATTCGCTAAACGCGTGGCGTGGCCGGTTAATACGGAACGAATTGCGTGTGGATCTGATGGATTGTTTTCCCTTTTTTCCCTTGGAAGGAGAGGAAGAAAAGAGTCACCTGCTGCTTCGCTGAGAGGAAGAGTTATGTAATGAGGCGGTAATTAAATGAAAGGGACGAAATATATATTTTTTGCGTGGGATATAAGGAAAAACAGTGTTTGCGGGAATGGCTCTTTTATGAATGAACGATTTGTTCACTTCAAGACATTACAACGTTATAAAATTTCGTGAACGTAGACAAATTTTAATTTATAAAAACTAAAAATACGATATTATAGCTATGATTTCAAAATAATATTTTTGCATATTAGTCCAAAATGATTCTTGAAAACTCATTTTACAACAAAACCTCACATTTTCACTAACGAAAGCTCAAAATCTATAATCCCCTAACAAACTACCGTCTAAATCTCTTTATTAAAAAATTCAAGCTGCACATTGATAGACTTATTGGACCACAAATCAATCCCAATCGTACATCTTCTCAAAATTTAATAAAGCAGCTATACATACCGCGCACCCGTTTCCTCACACTGTGCGCACGGCGCCATTCGGCGAAAAATAATGTCCCTTAATTCCTGCCCATCTTCCATCTCCCCCACCTACTTACGCCGCCATTGTGACGAATTTTCCCCATTACCCCGCGGGGTGCGGTCGATCTCTCAGGATCTCCATAAATCCCCGCGATCTGCATATTATTCGTATCTCGTGTGTAGCACACGCTGCGCGCTCTCTATCTCCCTTCTTCTCTCGAAAAAATTTTCCCGTCGGATAAGGCATGAGGCGAAGGAGGAGGTACAGCCCGAACGTGTGCAGCGTGTAGGCCACGAAAGGGGGAGGC
Source organism: Torymus auratus (assembly GCA_900474315.1). Lineage (NCBI taxonomy): Eukaryota > Metazoa > Arthropoda > Insecta > Hymenoptera > Torymidae > Torymus > Torymus auratus. Next base: position 28,423 of record UXGD01001199.1, on the reverse strand, counting down.
GCATTAGCGATGCGCCACGGCGAAGCGCTGCAGCGTGTACGTGTATGCGCGCGCGCGCCGCGGGGAAGGGTGATTAATGCATTCGAGAACCCTACGTGTGTATGTATATGTGTGCACGAAGTACACGGTGAGAGGTATGCACACGTGCGCAGCGCCGATTTTTCTCCTCCTCTCGTGCTACAGCAGCGGCCCTTTATCTCGTCTCGAGAATCTCGCGCGAGGTACGAAACCCGCTCTTTCTCCGCGCGCTCGCGTGTAGAGTTCTTCTTCTTCTTCTTCCTTCTCCTTTCTTTTCCTTTTTTCTTGGCTCTTCGGTTTTATTTTTCGGCGATATTCCTTCCGTTACGGAGTTATACTACGACGCGTGCATGCGATCGCGTATACGTTCACACTCGAGGGCATTTTGTTTTCATCGCTGTTATAGGTGCGCACGCGTGGTAAATTAAAATTTTTAATTTCAACGCTGCGTGTACAGCGAGGAGATGATAGGTATCTCTCTGGGAGATGGGTACACGTACAAGCTACTTGAACACGTTACATATAGGCATGTATATACTGTGTGGTAGTTTCTAGTGCGTCGGGCAGTTTGTTGCGGAAAAGCTAAAGTGGCCAGTAGAGTAATTAAGAAACTACAGGCCGATATCTCACGTGGATAAGTGTTTTCTATTATATTAAATTACGCAATAAAGCTTATTTTAAAATAAAAATCATCAACGTTATCGTGAAAAGTCATCGCCCAAGTTCTTGTAGAAAACTGCTTTAATGTCGCCATTAGTTCACACTTTTATAGTTATTTATTCAATGCGCATTACTTACGCATGCGCATTGAATATAACTATAATGAACTGTATAATATCAGTGAAGACAACACCTTAAATATTCAAAACCCTTTCGTCGACGATAAAAAGCCAAACTTTAACTCTTCTCGATTTCGCGTTACACCGATCCATATAGCAACGCGAAATTCGAACGTACAGCTATCTCTTTATGGTTCCACCCACGCCTTATCGTCTCTTTGTCTTCATTCTACTCTCTTTCTCCTTCTCATTCGTTGCCAGAGAGATCTGTACTCTCGAGTTCTTCCTCTCGCACGCGCGAACGTCCGCGTGTCGGCTTTTACTACTTGACGCGCGGCCACTCGAGAGTCCGTTCATCTCCCGGTAGCTCGCGTTTGAAGTCTATAAAAAGCAGTCTTCACTGCGTCTCTCTGCCTCCTCGACAGCGCATTAGATTTCTCCCGGAGACCAAAAAAGATGGAGAACGTACTCGCGCTAAAAAAGAAGAGGAGAGACAGTCGGCAAAGATCACACCGACAAGTGCAGCAGAGTCGCGGTATCGCGGCCGTAAACTTTCGAATCAGCGCGACGAGCGCGCGCGCGCGAGCGCTAAGAGAGCATAACGAGGGCTTCTTTAAAGGAGAAGGAGGAAGAGAGAAAGAGGAGTGCGATGAAGGCCTATTGATGAAAGTTAAAAGCGTCGTTTGCCGGCGAGCGAGAGAGGCTGGGAGCGTAAATTACGGCAAACTACCGAGCGCGCCAGTTGATGCCACAGTTCGAGTGAAGACTGAAGAGAGCGGAGAGAATGAGGGAGAGAAAAGTGAAAAGATCGCGAGTGTCTACGGTTATACACTTTTTCCGCGAGGGAATTCGCGCGATGTCTAGACTTTCTAACTGCGCGCAGCAATGAGTCTTATCGCTTAGCTCTAGATGTCACTGCTATTTAGGCCGAGTTCATTGATGCCCGCGCGCTTTCTGTTTGTTGATTGTCTTTGCGTTGGCGAACGACGGAATCTGTGGCTGTGAATAAATGGCTAAATAAAACTTGTAAAGTGGTATGGAATAAATGTCAGAGGCGTGCTAAAATGACTTTCTTCTAAATTAAGCGAATTTATTAACGTAAACAATGCGTAAATTCAGAGGACAATGGGAGAGAGTAGAATATAAAGAGAATTAAAAAAATAGTCGATGAATCGAAAAAGTATTTATTTATTCTTAGATTTTTTAAATGAATTAAAATAATGATAATTGTAAGACAAAGAAGCTCCTGAAATAGATAACATAAATCTAAAATCAGTAATAACAATCTTCTCATGTCTTATACAAGAAAGCTTGAAACTTGATACCTCCCTCGTTGCAGTAGCGCACACGGAATAAGTAAAAACATAAACTTGTTAGATAATTTCAAGCAATTGAACCAATATAAACATTGTAATAAGATTATCCTCCTGTGCGTGCAGACGTCGCGGAATCAGTCGCAAAATATCGCTAAGCCGGCCATAAACATCGAACTCGTCGAGTCGCACGCGCGTGTGCCAAGAAAACTTGAAAGCGCCGCGCGTCGTAGCCGCGCACATAAAGACGCGAGAAAGACAATCCAGGCGCTCGTGCGCGGGTGTATAATCTCGGGAACCGCGTGCGCGTTTCGCGAGAATCGAGTACTGCGCGAGAGGGCATAAACGCGCGCATAAAGTCGAGAAGCCGCGCGGTACTACTCGTGTGTGCGTGTGTGCCGGCTAAGTGCTTGTCGAGTGACGTTTGTGGCGTTTCGGAGTTCATAAAGTACGTAATTAGCGTACGTACGTGCGGGCGCGCGCACTCGTTACTCCCGAAAGAAATACAGCGGGACATGCTAATGAGCTCTGCTCCGGAGTGAGAGTGAAACGCCGCGCCCACAGTGGTGCTTTGAGCGTTGAGCTTTTTCTTTTTCAAAGGGTAAGGGTTATGTCAGTGGTATAAAAATGTGGGTATTGATGGTACAGTTACGTCAACGGTTAGAATTTCTTGCAGACTACGTGAAATGATATATTATTAATTAAATCAAAATGTTTTTGAGCTAATTGCGCAGAGTATATAAATAGATCTCATAATTCTATTATACTTAGCAATAAATTTGAAATTAAAAGATAGTAATTGAGATTAAAGGATCGTAAAACACGTTTTCTTGCGTTTTCGATCGATATTCAGACTCGAAGCCTAGTGCCCAGTGTCACAAGACGGGTTTCGTTAGTTTAACATTTTTCTCGTCTACTGAATGACCCCTTTACAACGAGAATAAAAATTTAGTGTTTTTTTTAACTCTTCAAGTATGGATTTTCTGCAGAATTTCACATATATTACGTTAAAATTGCACTTATGTAAAAAAAATCGATCTTCGTTGTTTACGTTATCCAGCAAACGTTACATAAACCCTTCTTCCGCAAAATATACCCTTATACGAAATCAGGCAACATACAACTTACAATATTACACGCTATATAAGGACGCACAATTCAAAATCAATTTCAGCCTTCCATTTACGAAAAAGCGATTCGCAAACAATTACTTAAACTACACATCTGCGCCACGCGCTTTGCACGCCGAAACAATTTGCCCATCTCGCCTCTCTCGCGTTCTCGTTCTCACTCGAGAATAATGCAGAAATCATCGGCTGAATGTAGTACGCGCGCGTGCTCTCTCCCGGCTCCTTGACCCTGAATATAGGCCCGTATACACGAGTGGCGATAATGCCCTCAAATATCATTAACATCCTTCTGGCACACGCGCACTCGCATCACCGCTGTAATCATCATCATCGCCATTCACGCGCGCGTGACTCGGTAAGCTGCTCTCCCTCTCGCGCCATCAGGAAGAAAGCGGCGAGTATTACTCCCTCTCTTCTCTCATCTCGAGAAATCGTTTGCCAGCCGTTAATTGAAAGCGAAAATTGGCGTATCGTGTCTCTCTCTCACTCTCGCGAGCTACTTCGATCCTCTCGCTTATCGAGGAAATATCGCATCTCGCGCGGCGGCGGCTAATAAAAAAGAGTTAATTTAACGGGCGGCGCGTGCAAGCTCGTGAGCGCGCAAGAGAGAGGCGGCGTGTTATTAGCCTTTTAATTGGGTCCGGTCTCTCTTATCCGGCAATATTACCCCGCACGATGGGGACGCGTGCGAATACTCGCCACACACTATGTGAGAGAGAGAGCCTCCTAATCTGCAGCCGGCGGCGATCCCGAAATTGCTGGTTATACCTACACGTGGGGGTTGTAAGTGGGGGTGAATAGGTGACTCGAGAGTTTTCTGCGGGTACGAGAAAAGTCTTTTTTGCGACGTTCTTGTATGGTATCTACGCGAACAGGGCGTAGTTTAAAGATGTTTTTCACAGTGCACAAGAGTTTTCATTGAACGAGTCTAAAAATTAATTTTCAAATATATTTAGCACATCTTAGTTTCTTTGAAATGTTTTGCAAGTTAAGATAATATTTTATTCTCTAAAATCTCACCAGATGTGCATAATGACGTGGATCTGCTAATCTGACGTTATAGTGCAGTTTTAGAAATTCATTGCTTACATAAATTTATCCAATGTCTAATTTTTCCTTATTTATAATTTTTTTACTTTTATATCAAAGTATAACAAAGGATCTTTTCAAAATCTCACACGTATGCCTATAAATCTTTCACTTTACTAAAACGTTTATCTCATACGTTCACGTCGGCCATAAAAAACTAGATTAATTGATAAAGACAAGGAAATTTTATTGATTCGATCTCACGCTACCATTTATAAATATTTAAATAAAAGCGTTGTTAATGCCAGAGCCGTGTATGAAGGAAGCAAAAAGGCCGAGCCAGCAGCCCACTCAAGAAACTTATACGAGTTTTCTCGGAAGATCAGCATCACCAAGCAGTTGAGCAAGTCGCGCGTTTATCTTTTCTCTAGTCTCTCTCTCTCTCTCTCTTGCTCGCTCTGTCTCTCTGAGTAAAGCTGCAGTAGTCTAAATATGGACGCGAGCCCGAGAGAGGTTTTTACGACTCTCTCTCGCTCTACCTGAAATTTTGCATAATGCAAAGCGCGAAAACGTCGTGCAAAAGTGAGAACAACTGCGGCATGCGCCAGAATACACGCGCACGCGTGCTTGTATATATCTATATGCGTGCGTGCTAAAACGCTCGTGTTTTCAAAGATTTCAGATAATCGCCGCGCGAGCAGAAACGCGCGCGCCCGCGTTCTAATTAGAATTTCTTTTCGCAGCGAGATTCTTTATACAATAAAATATACGTGGGGCTGAAAGTTTTTATAACTCTACGCATGCGAAATACTATACGAAACTCTAAAATGGAAAGTTACATCTACTCTGAAAAGCTCTTGTCTACTTTGAAATATTGTCAGTATTTTAAAAATTTACGAAAAAACGATATATAATAAACTTTTGATATTAAAAACGCCAACCTGAGAAACAGTTGATCGTTAAATCCGGCCTTAATAGAACGTTTGTCAGAATGATAACGCGCTCACGGCCCGCGCGTTCATAAATACCGTCCGAAAAAAGTCCAACCCCATTAGAATATTCATGTCTTCCGGCAGTCGCCACGCGCTCGCACAAAAAAGCTCACTCACTGATACGCTCACCCACGTGCCCAGGTACACATATATACACACCCTCACACTCACGAAGGCGAGAGCCAGAGAGAGAGAGAGAGAGCGGAAAGGAGCTCGTAACGCGAATTCCACGGCGATAATACCGGCCATATACGTCTCGATAATGAACGAGAGATAATATACAAGTGTATACACACACACGTATCGCCCCTCACCAACTTCCAGAGAGAGAGAAAAGCTTCATCCTCGCTCGCGCTCCCTCGGCCTCGTATTTTCTCACACGCGCGCGCCCAGGAAAATCGGACGTAGATGGGGGGTTGTGCGAGATAGAGGGCAGAGAGAGCCGTGATCCACTGGTTTTTCGGGGCGCCTCGAATTCCATGCGGAGGAGGGTGGCTGCACGCTAAATCAAGTTGGTCCGGGGCTTAGAGTGTGCCCTGGCCAAAGGGCTTTACCTTCGGCCATCTCGATCGTCACCCCATTACCCGTGAGCGAGCTAGCTAGCGATACGAGGGGGGAATTCGATATATGCGGGGTGTGTCGAGGAGGAGAGAGCAAAAAAATACGGGGGTGGGTGGACGATGTACGAGTGCGCGGGTAGCCGACTCTCGATCCCCGCCTCGCGCCCCCATTGCTACTCCGTATATGTATACGCATAGAGTGTGTCGTTCTCGTTTTCCCTTCATTCGTTGTTTTTTTTTCTCTTTGCTCGTTGGCGTTGGGTTCTTTTTCGCTCGGCGTGTGTCTCTACTCGGCGATGGCGTCACCAGAGTCTCCGGGGTGCTGTCTATTGTTGTGTTTCGTGGAGAGAGAGAGGCGATTGCCGTTATTGCCATCACGCGCGATCGAAAGTCGAGCGTTTTTACGGCCCGGCGAATGCGCTTTTCATTGAGTTATAACGTTTATTATCGCGTGGAGCGAATTAAAGTTGCTTTTTCTTCTATGATTGAATTTTGGAGGCTATAGGTGGAAAATTTTTATGGGAAATTCCGGGATATCACGTTTGTCAAGGTTTCATTGTATATGAGGGTCAACAGAACGTTACGCGGTTAGCGTAATTCGTGGTTTTGAGTTTAATTTCATTTCATTCTTCGAATATTTCGATTAGAGGCGTAATGCGGTGATTAAGTTGAGTGGAAGTTATTATAATTTTCAAATACCAAACTTTAGGTGGAATGTTCATGCCAACAGATAGAAAATGAAACAAGCTATATGAGATTTACAAACTTGAATTTATTAAATAAAAATTTCAATTATTCTTATATGATATTTTATTATAAATAATTTTTGTACAATAATTCCAACTATATATTTTTAACAAAAAAGTAGTATAACTTGCATTCTTACAACACTTAAGAACTACTATTTTCGGTTTTATTCTTTCCGTGCACGCAATCCACGTAAGTTATTACCCAAAAGAAGCCGCTAGAAAAGCCATTTCTAACGTCTTCACGCGGGGCTTTTATCTCCAACTAATAAAGGAAATGTGCTTGTAATCCAACAACGCGATAATATTCAGCGTAAATGTAGGGAAAAGCCATCGGCCCAATAAAAATCACTCAAATACCAAATCCTAATGCGCCATTTTCCCTCAAAAAAAAACCTAGCTAACGCACGCCCCTAAAAAAAACACAAAAGCTTTTTTCCCGCACCCTCATCGAAAAAAAAGCTTGCCTCGCTCCACATCATTCTCCCCCGAATGATTTTTATTTTCCGAAAATAGCCTCGTGCGCCTCGCGCTCGCGCCAAATCGATAACGCCCGCGTGTTCCGCATACGCGCACACACCCCCGTCGCGACCGCCGCCGCCGGCGACCCCGGAATTTTCGCGATTTCCCGCTTGTGCGCAGAGCCTCGCACAATACTCTCTCTCCCTCTCTCCACACCCTACACACACAGGTGTATGTGTATGAGAGAGGTGGTGGTTGGGTCGCTTCCTGCGGCCGCGTCGTCAATCAGAATTCCGCGAATTAGCGTTAACGGGCCGTTATTGCCGCGTCCATTTGGCTAGTGTACGGCTGGCCGCTCGCTTGCGCTCGGATATGAGCCCATAGATTCCCCATATTCCGCCATGGCGCTCGCGGTCGCCGCCGGAATCCGCTTAGTTACTGCCGCGAGCGCGTTATGGACCGCTGCGCACCAGCCAGCGGCGCGTGCGGCAACAAACTCTCTCTCTCTCTCCACTCGGTATGTGTGCGATACTCTATTGATGTACGCGTCAAGAACGCAAAAATATACGGCCAGCCGTAAAAGAGGAAACAGTGCTTTTCCGACCTTTCCCTCCCCCCGTATATGTATATATATATTCGTGGCATTGCGGGAGTTGGGGGTTTAATACGAGCTCCCCCGCTAATTACCGGCCGGTGGTGCGAGCCGGTCGCGGAAAACCTTTCGAATATAATGCCCGAGCGAGCGTTAAACAGTACGTTATGCGCGGTGGAAAGGGAGGTAGAGAGTAAGCTAAACGAACGGCAAAACGAGATTTGCTAATGAATTTCGGCGTGTGAATTATTCTGGGAGAGGGGGAGGGAGAGGTGAGCGCGTGGATGGAGATGATAACGAGGCTTTTTGGTTTATCTCGCGATCTGTGAGTGTGTTTGTCGGATATGGTAGTTGGAAGAGAGGAGGAGAGAGAGTAGATATGAATGGTAATTTCGAAAATGGTTTCTTTGCGGATTGATAATAAGATAATTTGCTTGTTAATTTCGAAGAGGTTTTTCCCTCGGGCGCGTTGATAATGAGACGATTCGTTTGTTAATGAGAAAAAGATTTCTTTGCCTGGCGCGTGGACATTTGTTTGATCGAATTATAGAAGCTTTGGTGTGTGTAGACAAGCTGTTATGTGGATTTAAGCGTGGGTTAAGTGAAATTAAACACACCTTTTTTTTAATAAGGCTAATCATGTTATCGGCCTTTAGCAGAGAAACCTCCTTAAGATTACGGAATATATCATCTTAATGGAAAACATTCTCTTTGGATCTGTTTTTTACGATGAAAAATTTGAATGCATTTGCATAGTCAAAAAACACAAAGTTTTTGTTATTCCGTAAATACTTTGAAAAAAATTCTACATGTATTTCTTTTGTACAAAAATAAAACTTATCTACTCGTGCTTTACTAATGTTAACATCATAAATATTACAAACTAAAAGATTTTATTATTAGTCACGCTGCGCGCAAGAAAATTATTTTTCTTTTTGTTTCCCCGCGCAGATTCACATTAGAGATACACGGCAATCTCGTTTTTATTCGCGTGTTTTTTCCTGCGTAAACTCTGTTTTTACATGACAAGAAACGCGCAGCATTCGAGAACGAAAACGTCTCGTTTCTGCAAAAATATCGTCGTCGTTAAGATATTTTCGCTCTCGGCGTGCCTCACGCGTCGGTACATCAATAGAATTATGCCCCTTATCTCCTTAATTAATTTTGCACTACATTCGCCCACGCTATCGACACACTATAATGTTTCTCGCAATGGAACGCACGAGCACAGGGCGCCGATAGTCATGCAATTTATACGCGGCAATTAATTATCCGATAAACCACGCGGCGAGAAACAATCCACGAAATCCGACTTTCAACCTCGCCTCGCGCATACTCATACACACACGTATTTATCATGCATTCTCGCGCGGGCTGCATTACGATGCGCGAATCCCAAAACCCGCGCCCTCGGAGTATAATACGATAATCTAGCCTGGCGGATCTGCGGCTGCATGACGCAATCTCCGCGCGAATGGTGTAAAAATTCCAATTTCTCAATGCCTCCGGAAAAAAATAAGCACATGCATCGCGCTAAAGAGAGAAGGAACGCGAGAAGGAGATTTTATTACGTATCTCGGAGGTTTCGCAAAGTGTGCAGCGAGCGAGCGCAGCGGGAAACAATCTCGGGCGATCTCTGCCTGACATAAAGTCCGCATAACGCTTTATCGCGGTTATCAATCAGCCGCTTATCTAGATGACTCGCTCGTATGATCCGTCTCTCTTGCGCTCTGCGAGCTGCGAGCGAGCGAGATATCTTAATCCGCGGCTCCGGGGGGATCGAATTAAAAGTGCGAGAGACCGAGAGGCGATCTTATACCGGGGCATCACCTTCTACGGGAAAAGACCGGGCGGTGATCATGTCGTGGGCGCAGCTGCGTGAGTATAGCAGTAGAGAAGGAGAGAAAAGTGTGGCATTCGTATGATCGTAAAGGTGCTTTGGATCTGGATAATGTTAGTAATGGGTTGTTAGAGAAATATTAGAGCTTCCTTTTAGGAAGTATAATGGATCGGTTGCTATGATGAATCTAAATGCAAAAAATAACTGGAGTTACTAGTTATTAGTGTAACAACTAACATAAAATTTATGAAATTTTTAATTTATTCAACTTTATATAATCATACCAATGTTATTATATGAAAAATTCTATTGCCATTTTCCACAAATTTGTTTAGAAAACTTTTACAGAAATTCTTTCTAAATACAGTGAATTTCCAATTCAATAAAATTCCTAGCTATTGAACCATAGTTATTTTTAAGTACATGTTTTTAATGCTAAGTATTCTATTGTAGCAAGTATGTTTACCCATTCATTATTTCCATTTTAATGACTATTCGACATGTAGTATCAATGTGTGCGAAACAAATGAATATGGAATTTATGAACGACTTCTGTAATACGCACAATTAAGTCAGCATGCTATTAAAATTTTCTTTAGAAAATATGCCATTAAAAAGCCAGGAACTTAATTACAGTTAATTCCGTTTAATTATGTCGGTAATATGTACATATCAAATAAGTTTTTGCACGAAATTAGACGTTTCCGTGTCTTTTTACTAATAAAAATGACTTTAACGTGCTTTTTACCTCATCAAATTTGTTATTCAATGTTTATGAAAACAGCTTATAACCGACGTCGTACGCACATGGAAATACGTTCTTGGTAATCTGACGAGAAATTGCTATTTTAATTCACTTAATTTAATCTATATATTAAAACTCCAGACTGAATTCCAAATGTCCGTGGAATTTTCCTATTTATAGAATGCTTTATAAAGTAGTTTTCTGCTTTAATAAATAAAATTTATCTGAATAAATATAATTACATTATATTCAGTCGTTTAATTATAAATTTTTTTTTCGTTCCAGGTTAGTATTTTTTAAGAGATCATCAAATTCTTTAATGGCGTGAGTAAACTATGCTTTCTACAAAAAATTACCTTATAACTGTACAGTACGATTGTTTTCGTATACGTCCTATATCGCCTATAGTTAGTGAAATAGTATATTTATACACCTATTAAGTACTATATAGGAAAAAAATACGAAAGTGAATATTTTTTTGCAACATTTCTTTGTTCGAACATACCAACTCATTTCAATTAAAAAATTCGTGATCTTATACTTATAACATAATGAAAGGATAATAATATCTCTAATTTTTGGCAATTATTTAGTTTTCATATTAATATTTCTTTAGGAAATAAAATTTAACCTCTATATCTCCCGCCATAGAATCTCAATTTTCGAAATAACAAGGCGCGCAAGACCCAGATAAATCACGATACCGCACCGCGCGACCACAGATATGCAAAATAAAACATTATCCTTCCCACGCTATAACCCACAGAAAATCCCCCAAGAACAGCTAGGCAGCAGCATAGTAGAAGACTCCGAAGCTCCTCGAAATGTGTATATACAAAGAAGGACTACGGCGATCGGAGCTCCCGATAAAGCTTAGACGCTCGAACTTTTATCTGCCTCGTAAATATACTCTGCTGCTCGCGCTCGCGACTCCCTTGGCCCGCGCACGCGATGGGAATAATTAAATTCATCACTCGCGCGCGCATAGTCTCCGACGGATTTTATACTCACTCGCGTACTCGCGCGATATATACACCGCGCCGCCTTCGCAACACACCCCTCGGGTTATTTGTCGGTGGCGAGGATCTTGCTCGCGCTGGTGTTTTCGCGAGATTTTCCGCCGCGGGCAAAAATGTCCCTTGTTTATCGTCCCGGATAAGTTACGGATTTATTAAAGCGCCGCGCTGAGTTGCGGTAATGCGCAGCTCTGCGAGCGAGCGCGTTTCGGAGACAGCGAACTGCGCCGTGAATGTCTTAGGATGAAGCGATTATACGAGCGAAAAGTGCGCACGAGAAAGAGAGAGAGAGAGTAGAGTGCACATTTGGAGCTGAAGGGGCACGAGTATATGCTCTGAAATAAGCGTCGTGTTCGTTCTTCGAAAGTCAAAATATATCGTAAATTCGTGGGTAGCTTGTTTTGGCTTTTCGAACTACTTTAGAGGGGCATTTTCGTTTTTAGAAGCTTCCGCTGTGAGAAGGGATGTGAGCGCTTGTCGCACTCATTCAATATTGTTTATTGCATAATTTTTTATGCTCTTTACTATGTTTTCAATGTAAATATTTGAATTTTAAACATTTTCAGATTTTGAAATGGACCGTTAAAAAAGTAAAATTGTTCTTGAAATTCTTCACGATGAACATTCCAATGTTCTTACTTATAGTCAGTGTATTTTATATGGTACGTTTAAAATTGGTTATTTTTTCAAAAACTTATTTCTTTTTCATTTTTTATATTTTTATTCTGTTCTGTCAAGAAACTCAACTTTTTATCAGAATTCTTAGACACTCATACTGCATTACAATCACAGTTTTACTACTTTATTAAAACGGCCATTACCAAGTATTTGTAGTACAAAGCCTGAATAAGTAATATTACGTGCTCCACGTACAAAGTCGCCAATAAAATATTAGAATTCCATTAAAATCTTAAAAAAAAAAAAAACGAGAAATAAAATTTATGACATATACCTTATTCGGAAGCAGCCTCGTAAAGCAGTCATGACCCTCGCTCTCTCAGGCAAGCAAAATCTTTCGCTATAAACTTACGAGCAATCGCGACTCATACATATACACACATACCGCTGAAAATCGCGACACGTACTGGCGATATTTTCCTACCCGCGCGCGTGCCTTTGCTTCTTCCACCGACGCGCGCACGCGCCTATACATTTTTCACTTCTTTACCTGTCCCTCTCTTAAAACTCGCCGACTAGACCCCCAATTACCTTCCGGAGTCACGCTTCGGCGTCGATTTCCGCCATAAAAAAATCACCACGCGCACCTTCGGGCCAAGGTCCCTCTATCCTAAACCCGAGGGGCTATCTTATAGCCCACAAAAAAGTCAAACGCATAGAGAACGCCTGCGACTAGAGTCCCCTTTCCCCGAGATGTTAAAAAAGGGCCTTAAAAAAGTCGAGGCGGCGACCCGTCGCGAAAATTGCCGCGCGGCCAAGGCTGCGGCGACGCGTCGGACAATAGCGCTCCACGCGTTTCCTGCAACAGTGCGGCCACGGGCCCAAGGGTTGACGCTCGCGCAGGTTAAAAAAAGAAGTATATAGTGGCGAGAGAGGCGCTCATTTAACGGGGTGACCGTTTACAGCCCCTGTCCTGCGTGCACATGCTTTCGCGCGGTTGCGCTTGCCGTCCGTCGGACGCTGCCGTCGGGCCTCTCTATTTTTTGCCGCTGACCTCGTAAACCCCACAAATACCTACTTTAGGAGGTCCCGTTTCTACCTTCCTTCTCTCTCGCTCTCCCTGACTTTGCGCACTTTTGTGATCCTTCTTTTTTTTTAATGCTGGGGTGTGCCTTTGGGCCCTGAAGGACACACGTGGATGGTCGGGTTGCCGGCAAGCGACTGCACGCTGACGGGGTTAACTCCCACGTCGATCCCCTCAGTTTCCTTCCAGACGTTCCGCCAACAAGAGCCTCCGAGGCTTTCCAACACTTCCGTTAAGAGAGAGTTCGCGTACGCGTTAAGCCAGATTGCAGTATATACGCGCTTTATACGAATCGATAAAACGGGGTTAGATGGCGGCGAGACGCGCGAGAGTAGAGCTTTCGCCTGCCGTCGGACGGCGAATGTCGGTCGGCGCCGCCGCCTGACTGGAGAGTATATCTCGCGAGTGCCATGGATCAGAAACGCGCTGGTAAAGTGCGTGTGTGCGTGTGTTATCGAAATTTCAAGTGTCATATGTGTGTGTCTTTGATGATAATGTAGTCCCTATCAGTAGGAAAAACAATTGTGAAAACGATTGGATTCTTGTTGCGATAGAGTAACTGTGGTTATTCGGTTGAGTGGCGGTAGAAATTTTGGTGGGAATGAGAGAAAATTAATATTTTTGACGTGTAGAAAAATAGCGTTAACGTTGAGATAACGGGGATGACATAATGTTATGTAAAGCTGGGGGATTACGAACGCGTGTATTTTTAATTTCGGTAATACACTGTGTCGGCAAGTCTTACGTATAAATCATCGTAAGATATCCTTATAATAAGCTTGTAGTTAAAATTAATATGATGTTCGGGAAAGTTAACAATCATTTTCAATCTAAAAAATCTTGGCGAATTGTAATCAAACTTTTGAGGGCAAATTTACACCTTCTCCCAGTATAAAAATTTCATTCCACATATAAAATCAATCTCTCGCGCAGATCGAAGTGAAAATCCGCTTTAAAAATCAGTGTCGCAATTTTCACCTGAAAATAAATTGCGAGGGAATACTTGAAAAACTCGGGGCTACTAGCATGTCGTGAAAAATGTTCGATTACGGGCACGAGAGAGAGAGAGAGAGAGAGCTCGGGAACTCGCAAATTTCGCAAATACCTGTCCTCATTTTTCGTGGGACAGGTAGCGAAATCGTAAAAAGTAATCTCGCGCGCGCTCACTTTTACGAGCGCATTTTTATGAGCGTAAGCATCGTTTTAGGGCCCCACGAGTAGCGCGCAATAAAACTATTTTAGAGAAAAAAAAAGATCTACCGTTATAAGCTTTAAAAGCCGTGACGAATGTTTGACTAACAAAATACAAACATCGAGGCGGGAATACGAGATAAAACGATCTTCGAGTGTCACGCGAAACGAGAATTTCACTAATGATGGAGACATAAAAATACTCTCATCGTAAAACTGCTTTTGATGAGCATAAGTCTCACGAGCGTCTGCAAATAAACTGCTTCCAGATGTATAAATCATGCTTTTATTTTTAGTTTATTGTCATTATGAAACCGTACTTTTCAATCTGAGCTCAGCCAATAAATAATTTTTTGTATGCGAAAGCATTTTTTTCACTTTACAATGTATCTTATTTAGACTTGAAAAGATTTGCTTTTGTCAACATTACATTTTATAATATTACTTTCATCTTTTACAATAATAATTTATCAAATATTTTACTTGCTTCCTATAAAGCATCCAATATGTTTGAAAAACTCCATCTTGTATCTTCACACAAGTATCAAAAGAAACATCTCTCAAACATTCCAATATAACAATTTCCGTATAGACCTTTACAACTTTCAATCTCACAAGCTGTTTTGCAGAGTATCACGAGCCTTTCGATGCGATAAAAATTACACAACGCCACTCTCTCATCTCGATTTAATTATGAAATAACCGCGCACACGAGAGCACACATAGACTGCCTATACACTCATCATCATCGTCGTCCATAATCATCCTCGTACAAAGTACGTCCTCAGCAAAAATCTCACTTGCTCGCGTTTCACTGCGGCGCCTATATATCCTTACAGAATCGCTCGGAATCATCGAGCATCCTCTCGACTATATACGCCAGCAGCTCATGGCGAAAAGAAAACGAAGTGCAATGAGGATTTTAATAAGAGCAATAATCCGGGAGCATCGGCGCGATGGAGTCTCGAGAGCGCAGAGTCAAGTTCACTCTCCGGTTTCCCGGAGAGTCGTTGACGCTGAACGTCGGGACATTTAAAGGAAGCCAGCCAGCCCGTGGCTGCCGAGAGAGAGCGAGAGAACTCGTTGCCATATCAATATACCTAAGTGAAATGATACGAGGCGCCCGTAAAGCCCGACAGTAATGACGCATTAGGGGGCTGCTAGCCCCGATTTAGTCGCCCATCAAACAAAGGCAACTTTTATTGGATGGCCCGAACACGTAAGAGGCCCGCCGCCGACTCTCGCTTTCGCTCTCTCTCTCTCTCGTTCTAGCTAGAGCTCGCGTGCACTTGACGAGAGGGAGGAGAGGACGATCCGACGGCGGCTGCGGACGGCTACTGCTACTACTACTACCCCCGGCGCGTTTTATGCGTTTTATATAGGTGCGAGATACGCGGCCCGAATGCGAAACACAGTATGCTCGCGTGTACATGTATATACACACAGACGAGAGTGAATTGACTGCTGTGCGTATGCCGGCGCGTGATTGCGTATCTAGGAGAGAGAGAGGACCTGTAATTTCGCGGCGCGCGATGTCCTTTTATAACCCGCACACCCCTTCGCCCGCCAAGTACCGTTCGCACGTTTATTTATGTACAGAGGGGGTATGGAGACGCTGTTTCGTTGTTTAGCCTAGAAGTGAGCGGTTGGGTTTGAGAGTATAGGAAAATGTTTGATTGCGATTGGTTTTGATATTATTACATAAGTGTTGACTTATATTAAAGGAGAATACCCACGGGGTGTAAATTTAATTATTTTCGAAAGTTCAACCTGTGCAATCAGTACTATCATTTAGAAAATAAAAAGCTATGAAATTTAATAAAATGATCAGATTACTAAATGGAAAAGTTATAAAAACGTTGATTGAAAATCAACGTATGTTCAAACTTAAGTTACACTACTTAATTGTAATGAAGTACTGTATTAATTTTAATTAATCATTTTAATAACTTTTTCACTTAATAAACCTGACTATTCTTTTTTAAATCTCACGTGATAATTTTTTACAACATATTTTCAATAACGAGTATAGGATAATTTTAGGTTTTGAAAAACAACACTTGAATACGAACTCTGAAAGAAATCAATGTAGTAGAACGCTCGACTAAACTTTTGTACAGAATAAAATGAAGAAAATTCTTATCAAAGTTTTAGGCATGCTTGAATAACTCGCTTGTCATCATTCATTGTTATAAAAGATAAATTGATAACAATTTAAATTTAAATATTAAAAATAAAAAATTCTCATGAAATCATAATAAAATATGATAATTACACGACTGCAAGTAGAACAACGAACTTTGAGCCATCCTCCAGCTGAAAAAAAAAGAATTAAAATCGCATTTAACACGTTAAAACTAATTAATTTTGCATTAAAATAGACTGCGAATGTATATATATGGTCCACTTGGCGGGTGGGCTCTTGCAACGCCCAACAGCACCATACATCATCAGAAATATCATTTTCAATTGCAGCACGTAACACTTATTACGGTAACGCAGTGAAATATCGCCTGCCGTCGGCAAGCGCCGCTCGCGCGCACTCTCGCTCGCGAGAAAATCCCGCGCGCAGCCTCTCCCTGCTCCGAATCTCACGCGAGAACAATACAACTCTTCCACGAGGATTTTTGCTTCTGTTCTTTCTCTCGCGAAATATCACCAGCCCCGTGTGTTTTCGAAAATCTCTCTCTCTCGAAGGAGAATAACTCTGCGCGCTCTCTTCTCTCTCCTCGGATTCCGCTTTAATTTTCAGCCGCCGGCGGCGGGCCGCCTCTTACCCTCGTTTTTTGCAGATAGCAGCGACGATAGCAGCCCGCGGTGCACACGCGTGTATCTTCTCTCCTGCATGCATAAACCGGTTTCCTCCTCTTTTAATTCAACGTTGCCGCGTGCGGAATTTCACTGTGTGGCGTATAAAAATCGGGCCGACGGACGCTCGCGGTGGCGACCGGGGCGCTGTAATGGTCTATAAGAAATAATTAGACGATGGCTTTTACGACTGTGTAAAGTCCGGCCGCGCGGCGACGATGTCTAAATCGATGCATATTTTCGGGATTATAAGCGCTGCGTCCGACGGAAATTAGGAGGGATATCGGCCGGGCAAGCTACTATCGTCGCGAAGGTAACCCGAGTAGACTGGGCGACTTTGGCTGCGAAGGCGCGTGCGCTCGAATCGTCGGGACTTTGTGTATATGGATCTTATCGCACCGGCGAATGGGTTTTATGGATTTTTACGAAGACGTTTTTGCAGCTTTTTCGTAATTTACGTGGATTTTTTCACTCTGTTAACAAAAATTACCGCTGTTCTTTGTGTGCTCAAACATACCGCTTACTCGTACTACTTGTTTTTTTTTTACAACTTAATGTTACTTCCCCGCTTCTCGATAAAATTTTAAATCATTTTAATTAATTGTTTATCTCGCAAGAAACCTCGCTTCATTAAACTTTTATCTAAAAAAACATTCTCCAAAACTATACGAGAACCTCGCTTGAACTCTGAATTTCATCACGCGTAACGTTCCGTCGGATCGCCTCGATAATACCAGGCGGCGCGCACGCAGCGAGCTCAGGGCCGTAAACCTCGCATCTATTGTTTATTAATTATTTGAAACACACGTCGAATTAGCCGTACACGGCGGCGAGCCGAGACCTCATAAGCGATACGTCAGCCGCGCGGGGCATCGAGTGATTTACGCGCTCGGCGGCGCCCTGTTTGCGACGGAATAAATTGAACGTTATTGTACACCAACCTCTATACGTATATACAGGAGAACCGTGTGTAAGCGTAGCCGCGGCAACCGCGCTAGTTCTATCTGACGCATAACAAACGCCATGCGTTATCCCGCCGCGGGCGTTTCTGCTATTGGCTCTCCCAGCTAGCTCTCTCTCTCGATGCGGAAATGCACTTATTGCAAATACTCTTTCAGACTGATGCGCTAAATTGAATTTGCCTCTCGCCCGCGAGCGAGCGAGCTTTTGGAACGTGCCCGCGCACATAGCGCGCGTTACAGTCGTTGTTCTGCTACCGTGTGGGGCCGTTATTGTAGTTCGGAGCGTTAGTTTTAGTTGCGTGTGTCTTGTGTGCCTTGATAAATCGAGGTTTCGGTAATACGCTGCTGCAGTAGAGGGAGAGGATGGTTGAAAGTTGTGAGGCTGATGCGTAATTTCGAAATTGTAGTTCAGGAGATGTAGTGTAAACGATTTCTCCATCTATTTTAATTCAATCTCGATTAGAGTGTAATGAGTATTATAGTGGTAATTATGGGTTCTTTTAACGGATACGCACAATAGAATCGTTTCGAACTTTATGCGACAAAAATTCAAAGAGTTAGACACATCCTGACGTTTTTATCGGCCATTAAAACACTTAGATTCAAACATAAAATTACCAAACAAGCAATTACTAAGGCGCGGGTAGTATTTTCATGCGCCATTAATTCACGAAACGATCACGAAACGAGCCGATCGCGCATTAAAAGCTTCTTCATTAAACAATAAAAGTCGAAAAGTCAACAATTTAATTACACATAATGGCGTCGGGCGCAAAAACTCGCGGTGAAAAAAAATCCCGAAGTATAACGGCGCTACAACACGCGGGGCAGCAGCAGCGGCGCATAAGAAGACGGAATTCCCAATCGTCCTAATTGAAATTACAAGTTTAATCGCGTAAACAATCGTAAAAAGCGCGTTCATCGATTGAAGAAGCCGACTGTTCCCTATAATACAGCCGCGCCATCGAGAGCGAGCGAGACGAAGCGAGGTCTATGGAGTGGGGGGAGAGAGAGAGAGCGCGGAATCCATGCGAGTCTTAGCGGTGGCGGCACGTGTCAAAGCCCAAAGAGAAGCGGCGCGCATGCGCGGCGCAGCCAAGATGGCCGCCGCTCCGTCCCCACCTCCTCGTCCCCTCTCTCTTCCGCTCACGCAGACGGCTGCTCCTTTCTCTCTCGGCTTCCCCCTCCATTCTCGACCCCATACGATGTATGGAACGAAAGCTCGAGCATCGCGCGTATATACGAATACAATACATAGACACATAGATGTACACATATACTTACAGGCCGTTTGCACTTACTGATATAGTATTTTTAGCCTTTCTCTCTCTCTCTCACGGCGTTGTATGTAAAGAAGAACTGTACGTAGGCGAGAGGGAGGAAGACGGAACGAGGAAGTGTCTCTGTAGCCGGAGACGAGTAAAAAAAGGCCATCGGTCTCTCGACACCCCCGAAGAGCCGCTCGGCGAATTCCCGCGAGGCTTTGTCGCACGCGCGAGTGTATGGCATCCGGTCCGCGAAACTGGGAACGCACTAGATATATCCCGAGCGCGCGGCGTTCATGCGACGGCGACGACGCGTTCGTTGACTGCTGTGCTGCGGTGGGGACGAGGGGAAAAGAGAAATTCCACGCGCGCAGGGGAGTTCATATAGGCAGGAAATAAGGGGGTATATATATGTATACGCGCGGGCCTCGGAATCTCGGGACGTCTTCTCCGAGAAATTTCGCACGCTTTGAGAAAAAGAGAGAGGCCCCGAGGAGGAAGAAGAAGAGTGCACAAGAATCCGAAGGGTCCGAGTTAAAATCTTCCTCTCTTTCGGTCCGCCCAGCAATCCGTCGAAGGTGGATCGAATTTTATCGGCCCGGTCCCTTAGCGGCCCTTTTGCGGCTGAAGAAATGAGAATCGGCTTTTTAGCTCGGGTCGATGTATATGAGAGAAGGGAGGCGAACGCGAATGTCTTGTTTTTGGAGATGGTTCGGAGAGCTCCGATTTTTACGGGCTGCGATGATACAACGCGTTCACGCCGCTTGCGCGCTGGGGCTTCTTATACATTCGACGTTATATTGTGACGCGTTGAGATAGCGTATTTATAGAGTAGATTACGTTGCGACATCGAGTGACCTTGCTGACGAGTTTGATGATCTTGGGAAGCCTTCGGATTGTTTTTATTTTTTCCTGATTTTTTTTTTGTTTTGTTTGTCGATGATTGATTTATTAATGTTAATTTTCGGAAATTTATTCGTGATTCGGAGTGACGTTTGTACCGGTATAATTATGTAATTTCAGTTGCGATTAATATCGTGATTGATTTAACAGGGTTTGCAGGTGAAAGAATAATGTCGAGTAGTTTAGATGACCTAGTTTCTCTTATGAGCCATTTCTATAGTAATAAATCTAATAAGAATAATGGTTATTACTTTTTTAGTGGGTGAAATTTATGTGCATAAATAAGGCAGCTAGCGCTTCAGTTTTGTAATGAAAAGATATTTAATTTATTGTTCTTGATAAAAACAATAATTAATAATTTTTTTTTATTAAAATTTTCAATTTAATATCCTGGTAGAAAATTAACGATACTTTGTAGTTAATATGTTAATCAAATGGAAGCATTTTTAATAAAAATCAATATGTAGTAAGCATAACGCAATGTACCTAAATGTTTATCAATACGAATATTTATACACGTTTTCTCAGATGTTTGTAAAACATATTATTACAATAAATTACTATTTACCGTATTACTATGACCTAAAAATATTACTATAGTCGAACGTAAATGACAAAATTTACTTTGAATTGGTACATAATTATCAAATAAAATTTAGCCATAAAGTTCTTCGTGAAGTGTTACATTTAGTTAACAAGTATTTACTTTTAACACTTAAAAATGTTAAATGTAAATGTATAAAAATACTGTTCTGAATTTTTAGTTACTCTTCCATTAGATATTCCATGTAATTTGGAGGGTAGGTCACTGACTCAACGAGAGGAACACTTTTGTATTGATTTCTTCGCGTATAGTGCGTGCGGCCCTATAAGCCTCTGAATGATATTCTATTCTAGAAATAGATATCCCTGTCTACTCTAAATCTTCCTACTGCGTATTTTTCTAATAAATCAGACTCGACAAGAGATTTATTTGTTTGGGAATAAGATAAAAAAAAAACTAATGGCTTTGGATTCATTTTCGAAAATTCTCCATTTTCCCAATGATAAGATAACATTATAACGACATTAAAAATTTCATTATTGATAATACTAATAAATTATTTGTGATGATTGATGTAATAAAATTTTAAAAGTAAGTAAAAAATCAACACCATAAAAGTATCAAAACTAAAATTACAAAATAAAATTTTATCTAAAAATAATCTCTCCTTACATTTTTACTAGATTCAAAACGACTACACGCACATCCAACATACACTCACGCACACCATGACACTTTATACATTGCGTGAAAGAAAGGCAACGCACGAGGGAGGCTGGCAGATGGACCGTAGAGAATGCGGGAAGGCAGACACATACACACACCCATACAAAGCTCACACAGACAGAACCGGCTGGCTGGCTGGCGCGCGGCGTGTGCGGAAGGAAGGGGAGAATCGAGAAACCCGCCGCGCGCTCGCAAGCCAACATGGCCGCCGTGGCAGCGACCTAGCCTTTCCCGACCGCATCACGTCGCCTACTCGTCGCTACCTCCAGGGAGCTTGCGTTCGAAAAAGTGTTGCTATTGTTGTTGTTCTTGCCGTTGTCGTTCGCGCCGAAAAATTGCGCGATCCTCGCGAGTGATAGCGTCGATATACATATCCGCGGAGGATCGAGGATGAAGCGCGTGAAAGGCTTAGCTCGCGCGCGAGGATTGGAGCCACGCCCAGGGACGCAGCCATCTTGGATGATGCACGGCGCGAGTCAATGCTGTGCGCGGCTGCTGCTGAAGGCGACGACGACGAGAAAGAGAGAGAAAGATGAGATCACAGGCGCGATTTTATTTTTACGCTAATTTGAGGGAGCAGAGGAGAGCATCGCGATAAGAGCGAGAACTTTGATGAATCCGATTACGCGGATTGCTTCCTCTTCGCGCGCGCTAGCGTGAGCGCGCATGATCAAGATACGTAAGAGAGTGACGATAAGCGCGCGTTCACTTTCTGCGACGACGCGTTGCTGCTGCTGATGATGATGATCATGGCTACGACGAGGCATGCTTTACGAGGTAAATGCGAACGAATTTATTATTTTTATGGATAAGTGAAGGGCTCGCGCGAGTGTAATTTGAAAGTTTGATGAGCGCTAGGGCGAGAATAATTAGCGGGGAAGTAAGACGTTGGTCTCTTTGGGGTGGCGATCTTGTTTTTTTTACAGCGCGAGAAGAAGGGATTGTAATACATTGTACGGAGGTGTGTAATTAAATTAGTCGTTGTAATGTATGCAAATCGGTATTCCGCACCACGTTGAGTAATTTATGTAGATTGTGGCAGAAGTTGAAAGCTCTGTCAGAGATGGTAGAAAAGTTCGGCTTTAATTATAAATTATCGCCACAACAGACGATAACTACACGGGTCATTTGCATTTTTAATCCATTTGAAGTTAAAGTTTTAATATTCAATGGTTATTTAAAACCTGGAATAAATCAAGATTTTACAAATTCTCACGTGGATTATAAAATGTAACAAACTTCTCTATATTCTGATTCACCGATAATATATCATACTTCAGTGGCTTATATTGTTATCTAACAATGATTATGGTAAACATGAATAATGTAAATTGTTATTTCCAATTTAATTATCACTTGAATGCTCTAGATAAAGGCTAAAGGATTTTCTGATGTGTAAAATAACCACCAAAACATAACCTCAAAAAAAAAAGAAAAAAAAAAGATAAAAGACAATTCTATGTAGAATATGTAAATGGAAATTATAAAAGTAATAAAATATAAGATAAAACTGCTTACCTACCTCTACATATTACTCTAACATTCGTTTAAAATATTTCAGATAAAAGAAGAATCTACTAATAATAATTTAAAAGAATAAGTTTTTCAATGTTGAAATAAATCTTTTAATAAAAAATATGTTTCCTATCTTTAGTAAATAAAATTACTTCTTAAAATTAATAGCATTCAAATATATTTAAAAGTTACTTGTTTAAAATAGAACATTAATAATATGATTTAAAATCCTATATCTGATTCCCTATACATTTTCTTCCACTTTTTTAGAGAATAAAAATAATTAAAATTGGAGTATTTGTTTTAATCACATTCCTACTACTTACTTTATGAAATTAAACGTTTAAAATTGTATAATTGATGATCACGTGCAAAAATAATTCTTAAATGTAAATTATCTTTGTATTTACCAACTCTTTTCACACCCTGACACATATTAATGGCGTGATAACAAATGGAAAGTAATTATTATACTAAACTTTGATAAATAAAGTTTGACGTTATCTTTTAATGCGTTACCAATTGATATCATCCGCATGGAAATTGCTTCTCCTATTAACACTGCAATGTTACTTTCATAGTTTCGACGTATAATTACATTGCGCTAAAAATGATTCAACGAGTAAATAATGTGCAATTAAATTTGAGAAATGGCTTGCGCAAAAGTCGATAAAACAGACTTTCAAGAGCTTGTAAATTCCATTGACTTGTATAACAGAATGATCACGAGCTCATAATGCACGTTATAAGTAGCCAAACAAACTCGGATATTGGCTACAAGTTCTCTCTCACTCTCCACACGCTCGCATACAAAGGCGCGACGCGCAATCGTAAAGTCTCATTCGTAAATCCTGCTAAAGTGGTTTTTCAAATTTGTTGGCTTTTCAGCCTCATCTCCGGCTCCTTTGTTGATTTCGTGCGTGCATTATACACCCGGGCGGAGAAGACCGGTTTCCGAGACGTCCATCTTCACGTCGATTGTGCGTGCGTGCGTCCCCCTCCGAAAAGCTCGCGCACTCTCCGCCCATCCCTCAGTCGCACGGGGACAATTTTTTTAGGTTACATTTTTAACTTTCCCTTGACTTTCTCGAGGACGTCTTTCGCGCTCTCTCGGTTCCTCGTATAATTCAAGCCGAGCGCTGCTGCTGCTGCTGCCTTTTGCCACTTGGCGAGAGAGATATAGAGGAGAGCGGTACTGGCAGTAGTGCGCGCGCAGGGAATGAAAAAAGAGGAAGCGAGGTGACAAAAACTCTCGGCCCGCGTATTTATGGAAATGCTCATTTATTTTCGCGATGGCAGTTTATTTGGAAGCGTCCTCCTCTTCCCGCATACGCGCTGCCTCACCACCAGCGAGTTTTCTTAGCCCATCCGGTTTTTTATTCCACGCGTTCGCGTATATATTCGAGATTATCTGCGAATGTGCTTTATAAGACAAATAACGCGCAAAAGAATCCGCCTGTTAATCATGCTCTGCTTTTTGTGCTGGAATCTTTTGCGAAATTTATGCCAGACGATATCTTCATCTAATCTTCGTTATTTATGCTTTATTAAAAGAAATTCACCGTGACACTGCGCTGCGGATGAGTACATATGTTTCCTTTGTCCTGTATAGAAACATCAATTAGGAAGAGATTATAAGGTATTTTGTGAAAAAAAGCCAATGTTTGAAATAGATATGTGATGCTAAATAGAAACATTCATTGATAAAAGACTGTATAGCATTCATCGTTTTTTAGTAGTTATATCTTTTCAGGCTTCACTTCTTTTTATCTCTTAGGTATGGAAGCGTTAACGATGTAGAATAATATTGCCATTCTTCACTATGTAAAGAGTTAATTAAAAAACAAAAAATTAAATAAAGAATACAAATCTTCTATAATATTTTATTCGTTACTGCTTTATACTCGTATAATTTGGTTTTGTTCTCAATCGTTCAACAGTCCCCCTAAAAATCTTATTATTCCATTATCTGCTTCGCATCAAAAACATTGTTCACCTACTTCCATACATTATTATAGTATCTTAAATCTAAAAGAAAACAATGCCACTTCGAATAATTCCCTCAAAATGCTTACGTTACAGTATACCTTCTGTACACAGACGGAATATCAATCAAGCGACTAAGAAAAAAGCTCAGCGTCTCACTGTTGAATGGCAAAGTTTTCTCTCTCCACGAGCACACAATTATATCGCGTGAGAATAATCGTCAGCCGATCGTGAGTCACGTTTTCCTTAAGCGAAAATCAATACTTTCCAGTCCTTCTTTCTCGCTCGTTTCCCTCTCTCGGGATAGAGGGAAACGCCGCACAGCCGGTAGAACCGCTACTAGCGGCAACAGTGGCACATAACAGAAGAACCTTCTCTATACCTCTCCAATCGATCGCTCTCCCGTAAAGATCTCTTAGAACTCGCTTATAAAAATCTCTAAACTGCGTTTACAGAGGACAAAACAAAGCCGCGAGGAAATGGTGTCGCCGTAGCAGCTTCTACACTATATAAGCATTCCCCGTTGTTAGAAAATCGCGGAGAAAAAGATAAACCGACGTGTATCAGAGAAACGGAGCCGACGGCCAAGTCCATTCGAGGCGAGCTCGGCCGCTTTTTCCCTCTCGCGGTGGCGGCGGCGCGAGATATCCTCAGAAAAACCGGCTGGAATTGCTTCATCCAAACAAGAACTATCTTACGGAGGGAATCTGGATATTAATCAGCCGGGGAGAGCGAGAGAGACGCGGCCGAATCGCACGCGCGCAGAGGGAAGAAAAGCACCGTAGCACAATGAACGGGGAGGGAGAGAGAGAGCGTCGGACAACGAGAAATAAATGAGAATGAGAGGAGAAAGAGAAGAAGAGAGAGATAAAGAAGAGCAGAGACAGAGGAAAGAAGAGAGAGAGAAACGATGGAACGTGTTTTTACGGGCGCGCGAGGCCTCCCCGCGCTGTACTTCTTCAGAGCCGACGAACGCGGGCGCGCATTCCCCGAGACTCCTCTCCTCTCTTTCTCTCGACTTGGCCCCGATGAACCCACTTGATGAACCGCCTCGCCAGCCTACGTATCCGCTCTCGTATAAGGCTCTGCCGCCGTCGCCGCTTATTCGCGCGCAAGCTTCTTCTCGCGCGCCGCGCGTGATTCACTTTCACATGCAAACGAATGCGGAAAGACACTTTCTGTCCGCTCTTTCGAATTTATTTATTGTTTAAAAGCTGTGGACGACTATGTTTCTGTCTGCATTTAGATAACTTTTGATGGAGAGCATATTTTTTTATTATCATGCTGCGTTGCAATTTTTGGATCGTAGATGCTTAATCACGCATGCTTGTCACTCCGCGAGCGTTGAATAAAACATGAGAGGCTCCAATGTTATAATTATATACACTTTTTAAATATTTATTAGAATTTATGTGGGTGCATTCATTACTTTTGATTTAATTATATTAAAAAGGAAGAATGTGTCGCGTTCATCTGGTTTTATTAATATTCATGCCTCGTTCCGGCATTTATTTATGTTCAAATAAAGTGTTAATTTTCAAAATCCAGTTGGGTGCCATTTTTTGGCGAATAATAATTTTGTATTATATTCTGAAATAGAGCCTTTCATTTTTTGTTGGAATTCCTCAGTTTTTTTTTTTTGGCATGGAAATTCTAAAATAATTTATTGATATTTTAGTTACCTCTTCTCGTTATAATCTATGTGAAGATTATGTTTCTCATTGCAATATTTTATTCAATTTTTTATTTGAAAACAAAATATAACTTGTTGTACCGTTGTGATCTACAGATTTTTCTCGTTAAATTGCCGAATCACCATCTTTACACCTTATTCGAACGAATTGACTTCGTCACCACTTTATAAAAGTATGAGTAATCTAAACACAAGAATAAGCATTTTTTTCACCGAAATCAGCGATTTTTTTTTGTCACAGGATCATCGTATATATATCCCGGGACTTCGAATAAATTTCCGCGCTATTTGTTCGGAACGTCAGCGAAAATTATTTCGTCTACTATCTACCTACATAAATTCATACATAAATCCAACCACAAAATTTACTCGAAAGTTCCCCAAATAAACTAGTCAACTCGGCTCCTTCTTCTCCCCTCCTCCGTTGTCCCACAAGAACCGACTAAAACCACGGCTCACGCTCACGCTAACGTGGAAGGAAACCTCTCGGCAAACACGTACGCTATAGCGCCAAGACGAATGCGCTTTATAAACTCGCGTCGTCGCATGCATGCCGTATATACACAACGGATTTTTCTCTCTACCCGCCACCGACGCGCAAAAAAGCTCTTTTATAATCACACGCACACGCGAGAGGGATATCGAATTCATGCGCGCAGCGCACACCAGGTGACTTTTATCAGCGGCGCGGGGAAATTTTATATTAAACGCTATATAGAGGCACGCTTGGGTGCCAGAGAGAGAAAGACCGAGCAACTAACCCGCGGATCGTTATTCTCTGATTACATCGAGGATTTACGAGTATTTAAAGCGCGAGCCGCGCGCGCGGACTTTAGGTTATTTATTTTGTACATGCACCGCGAGTGTGCGAGAGAGCCCGCGGTTCTGCTGTACGTCGAGAGAGTGAGCGAGAAAGAGCAAGAGAAGAGGAAGCGCATGCGGCGAGCTGAACTTATTACGGAACGGGTGATAAATCAATGTTTTTCGTTGGCGAGCGCTGCAGGTTCTCCCGCTCTATAGCCGATGAGAATAAGCCGGTGCGCGAGAGCTTCTCTTTCGGAATCTATATAGACTAAAAGAGGGAGAGATAGATTGTGTATTTATCGGAAGGGAGGCTGCGATAGATTGTTTCACTTAGATAAGAATTGCGAGATCGAAGATTTACCGAGAGGTTGAAAGGGATTTTCTGAAAATTTTCGCATGCTCGCCGAGATAAATCATTGCGTCATCACTTCGGCGTCGAGTATATATATACACAGAGCGGAGACAGGGCTGGAATGCACCTTTTCACTTTCCACGGGCTTTTACGACTTTTATAGAGCTCCCCGCGCGTATATCTGAGCCGTACGATCTCGCACCGCGGGTTGGATAATGGCTGAATCGAATAGAAACATAAGCCTTTCTTCGTTTTTTCCTCTCTTTCTCCTTCTCTCTCTCGACAAAAGTGATTATGCCAGCAAGCGAGTTATTGTAAATCATATAAAATATTTTCCTATTTCGAAACCCTTTGCGCGCCTGCGAGCGTTTTACACAGATAATAAATTCATTGCGCGGCGAAAAAGTCACGTTACTTTATCGGCATTATAAATTTGAAACTGCGCGCGCGCGCGCAGATCAGAATCGCACTAGAGGATATTTTACCGCGCATAAATCGCATTACAAGTTGCCTGCAGAATTCTATTTACATATCGTTTGAAGCTCGCAAACGCACTCGCGCCCGTCGTTCTAAATTTAACCTCGCAACGCCCGGCAAATTGCGACTATTTTTAAAAAGCGACAATTCAATTCTCTCGTTTGTCAGCGAAATGGTCAAAAGTATCAATTTAAGAATTTATCATTAGCGACTAAGCATCGAGAAAAACAAAATGCATATATATATATATATATATATATATATATATATATA
>UXGD01001198.1:0-38303 GCA_900474315.1 Torymus auratus | reverse complement strand
ATAAAATAAAATTATTTGAGCATGGATTCTCTTTGGGAAAGCAACCTGCTAATGTAGTTTGCAACAGTTTTTATTTTCGCTATTCGGAAGGTGTACTATTTATAGGAATGCAATAAACAGTACTAGTCCTTTGTCCGAGTCATGCTTTTCTTCGTCCGGTCGCCGCGAGTTGGGCTTTTCTTCGTCCGCGCGCCCCGAGATGTGCTTTTCTTCGTCCGAGATTTTTAGCTGTGCTAGTCTACGTCCAGCTCCGGGAGCAGTGCTTTTCTTCTAGTAGTATAATGTTGAAATAAAATAACCTTCACTAGAAGCGTCCAAAGCATTCGCTAAGACACTAAAGGAACATATTTTTAAATATAGTAAGTTCTAATAAATCCAAATATTTATAGAGTCAAGCTGTTTAACTAATAATTTTTAAATACAGTAGTTTTAGTAACTCTATAGTCACATTTTTACTACAGAAAGTAAGTATCTAACATTTATAGATATACTAAATCATAGAAGATGCAAATACTGACTTCTTGATTTAATTAAATAAATTAATAATAAACTTATAAATTCCAGGAAACTGCGAATAAATTTGTTGCGGTTCTTTATTAGGATTGCTTAAAATATAAATATTAGAGTTACAGACAAGCAAATTGTTTTTCATATTAAAATACTGTTAAAAAGGATTATGTAGAAAAATAAATATTTTTTATTTATATTAATGATTCAAAGTTATTTGCATAAATTGAATTTTTTTTGCTTGTGATTCATTCTGAACTTTTACATTAAATTGAAATTAAAATATTCTGCGTTAGAATCATTTATCGTCGAATAAATTTAAGTCGAAATAAGAGAATAAAGAAAGCAGTCAAAAGATTTAGAAAGCGAAAGGGGACAACCTTGCTTTTACAAAATAAAAATTTTAAATATTAAAGATAAGTTTTTACTGGTCCCTCAACAAAGCATGTACATTAACAAAATAATGTTTAATCTAGTATCTATAATTATAATTATTGTATCACTGTTTAATGCACGAGAGTCTGCAGGACATCTTTTTGTCTTTCCGTGTGTCAATTTTTTTAAACAGAGAAAAACGTTGCTACAGTCTGCTGTTTTTCAATGCTATGATATAGTATAAAAATCTATCATGACATGGTAATAAACCGAAGCAATCGTCGGTAATAAAGCTTCACATTTTTTAAAAAGATGCGAGAGCATAATCAAATTTCTTATACTTTAACATGACTTTCCATAAATTAGTTATCACATATTTTACCTAACGGGAAACGGCATAGGATATAAAATCGGTATAATAACTATTTACAAAGTAAAAATTCAATAAACATTTTTTATTAAGATTTTTTTAAGAACCAGGAAAACCAGTTTTAAATTTCATCATAAAAATCGTGTCTCTGTATTGTGCATATAGCTGAATCAGCGAATTTTATATTGAGCAGGTACAAAAGCGTTGGGGCTGCAGTCGGTGTATTGGCATCGTTGAAGTGTTAACTGTCCGTATAGTTATATAGTCCGTCCGTATAAGTAATATATATACATATATTCAAAACATAAGGTATTTTTAATAAAGAAAGAACTAAGCAAAATAAAATAAAAGATATATCTGAAAATATATAGTAAAAAGTAATATTTAATAATTATATAAGTCTTTAATAATGGCGTTTAAAAGTTTAACTCCACTTTTTATTGTTATTTTTATCGATTACTATTTTATATTAAGACTTGCTTTATGTGAATTGTGTGAGTCTAATTTATATATCAATTTCGGGAATGGAACTAAAGAGAAAGATGGATCAATCTTTTTTGACGGACTTTATTTTCCTGAAGTCACTCAATTTATTGACAAGAACGGTGAATTTCGTGGTTGCCCCTGTGAAATAAAAGACTGTATAAGAAAATGTTGTGAACCTGGTAAAATTTTAAATAAAAATTCTAAATGTTCGATTCAAAATGAATCTGACTACATCGATGTTCTATCAGATTCTATGGAGTTGTTCGATCCTGCTGTTAAAAGGCTTGATAAACATTTCTATGTAATATATAGAAAGAAATGTTTCACGGAACCTGGATACATCACTATTGCATCAGGAACTTTAGTATCAACAATGCAGCGTTTTAAAATAGTTCTAAATGGATCTCTGATTATTATTCATATTATTGATAATGAAGTAACAGCGTTTATAATAGATTCAGCTAGATATTGTGTGGATTATTCAGAAAAATCTAATGGAACCGTTTTCATTACTTGTAATACTTTAGAAGAATCTATAAAAAAGACAGTGGAGTATGTTAAACGCTGGTCGGAGACAGCAGCAAATTAGTTGTCTGATACAATCAGTCTGAAAAATGAAATGAGCAAGACTAGGGGTAGTAAATTGGGGAAAAAACATAAAATTATGAAAAAATGATTATTTGTTTTCTTCATATAAACAAAGCATTCTGAAATAGTCATTAATTTTTCGATTTTATTTAATTTTTGTTGGTGACCCTACTCAAAGCGGTCGAGGCGGTGTTTACGAGCTTTTAGATGGCGCGGGTGTCGTTCGCAATATTCTCCGGTGGTTGCTGCTGATGTCCTACCCTGTACGCCTATTCTTTTTCCATGACGGTGGTCTTCTCGGGGGTCCTAACGTAGTAGTCATCTGATCGCGATTGTCCAGTTAGTGTGACTGCCTGAAGGAGGTCTCTCGTGGTGATGACAACAAGAAGTGTCAGCCCTGGATGCACTATGAAGTTCGCGGATGCAAATGACAATTGTTACTTAAACTTTAATTATTAAAAATAAGTTTTATAATAGGAAGTACGAAACAAAACTCATTCTTATTGCAAATTAAATGTTACAATATCATTCTGATTATAAATTTTCAATTTTCAAGAATACACCTTTCTCTCCTTTTTACGCTCACAGATTCGTTCAGTTCCAAATTATTTTCTATTATTTTTTAATTACCCCCAATTATGGATGAGGCCAAGCAACGTGTAAACTCTATACTAAGAAAAGGATATTACACTACCTGCTTTGTAATCATTAACTACTTGAGTTTGCATAATATTAACAATTATGCGGATAACTATTCAGACTTCCCAGGAATTCAGAATATAGGAGAGAAGTATTTATATCTTATAGATGTTGTAAATAAGTAATTATTTAAATGAATTATAGGTATCAAATTTCAAGATCGTATTTTAAGAATTTAAAATTTTTTTCCTCAATAAAATAACATCTATTAAGATTTATAATGCTTATGAATTTTTAATTATTTACTAATATTTCTATACTTATAATGTAGATAATTGTTCCTTAAAGATAATGGGTGTTATAATAATGTCACGGAAATGATTTGTAAATATCATACCTTCTAATTTCTGAAAAGTAAGCGTATATGTTTCTATGGTGCGTTAACTCCAGGCAGTTCTACCTTATTTGATAATCATCAACTCTACAAGAGTTTGTATACCATTTTGAAAAATTAATTCCGTATTAATTCCGTTTTAATTGCCGTATTATTAAACTAAATTCTTCTTTAATTATTTAAAGGACTATGAACCATCTTACATTTTAATCTTATGTCTACAATTTAGGAGTAAATTGAAAATCGTCATTTGAGTAACGTACGTTGAATTTCCCAATAGACTATTAATTACCTTAACGACGCGTTATAGCTCATTGTATTTTAGAGGGATTTCGAAAGTCAAACTAAATATAGAGATTCTTATTTACTATAATTATTGCATTCATGATGATAATATTATAATTTTTTAATATTAATTTATTTGTTTCAGTCACTCGTTGAAATTATATAATTATTTATACATTTTTATACTTACCGGTATTTCAGTTCTTGTAATATTACATTTTTGAGTTTCTTTTATCACTTTTGCATAAAAACTTATTATGAAACATTTAAATACTTAAGAAGACAATACATGAATTGAATTTTCAAGCCATTGCGTCAGATATTGGAATACATGTATAAATAATGTATTTAGGATACATATACGTACTTGCAAATTTTCCTTGTTCCATAAATATTTAAGTAATTGTTTTAGAAAGTAACCGCTATCAAAACTGTTTACTCTTTCAATAATCACGCAATCGAGCAATAGTTTATTAAAGTTAAGTTTAATAATTTTCTAAATTAACGATACATATTTTATAAATTTCTAAATAAACCGTACAATCAACGGCGATTACAGTATTTATAAATTCGTTAGATATATAAATCTAATTAGTTTATTTATTTTAATTTTACAAATATTTTACTTTGGTAAACGGTTTTGTTGGCCAAAGATAAATATTATACTTGATAGTATTTGATTTTCTTGACTTGCTATAAGGCTTTTGAAATATAATTTAAATAATTTAAATAATATCATTCATAATAGTAAAAATTTATAGAAAAAAAGTGTTTAATTCTATTTAATGTCTATATTAATTTTTTAAATAACATTTGTATAAAAGAACGTTAAAAGTTGTAATAAGCATACTAATAGGCTTTTTAAGTACACAGTCACAACAATTAATAGTTCATAAAAATCCAATAAGATGCGTTTGCGTTTTCATTTTCCTTGTTTAGATCTACATTGTAGAAAAGATTTTCCTTTCCAATTCATTGTTAATGAAGAATTTACATATCAATCATCAATATTGTTAAACTTATTTAAAATAAATATATAAAAACACAGACAGTCTATTCTGATGTTAGGAATGCCTAATATTCATTTAGGTATTTTGTCAGTTCATCTATATTACAACTTGAGTTATAAAAAACTTGAAATGAGTCCGGTAAATGAAATGAGCTGTCTACTTTTCAAAAAGTCAACGTTCCTCTCTTAATTTAGTTAAAAAAATGAAAGCTCACTCGAACACGCTGAAAAGTCATATTTTACGTGGTGTCATTTGAACGCTCTCCCGAGAGATAGTTCCGTGAGTCACTTCCACGCTTTACGCGTATTTCGAACAATATTTTTTCTCCCAGTATACTTTAAAACAGTCCTATATCGATCCCCCATGATTCTCCGATTCGGGTGAGACCTTGATGGCATTGACTACCAAACACTCATTCACCCACACAAAGAGAAGCGACCAATAAAAACAGTTCTCAAGCGTTCGCAGCGTGGCGACCATCGCAATAATCTCTTTCTGTGCCTCTCTCCACGCTGATAATGAACTGATGGCACCCGGTCTAATAATATAAAATATCCTCCCTACTACCGGGGCGCGTGAGCAAGCGGCGCAAAAAAAGAAGAGGTTAGTCGAGGGAAAACGTCGCAATAATAATTGGTTATTCATGTATAGGCGTCTCATCGCGCTTAGTGTAATACGCGTGAGAGTATATCACACAGGTGAAACTTGCGGCGGCTGATGAGTTCGTTATATCCGCGGCGTGGAGAATCATCAGTGTCGTGCTGCACGGTGACGCGGTAACGTCGTCGTCGCCATGCAAATCATCGTAGGTGCATTGCTGTGCTGCTGCTGTTGCAGCCTCGTGGTTGCAGCAGGACGCGTGGTAGTGAGCGATAGTTATAGTGACGTCGACGCGGCGCGCCGCGCCTTCGAGGATGTTGACGAGAGCGGCAGTAGTGACGCGTATCATCTTATCAGCGAGGATACCACCACGAGGCAGGAGGACCTCACCATCAGCACGTTACCGTCCTACGATGAAGTTCGTTCTTGTTGTCTTTGTATTACCGGACAATGTGTGTGAATATATAATATATATTATGTGTGGCATGCATAATGGCAGGAAAGTTTATTGTGCGGCCGAACAATAATGCTTCGAGCGTGAAAAGGTTCTTGACGGTTTAAGGTCTGCGGATGAGGTAATGGAATTACGTGGTAGTAATTGTTACGTGATGGGGTAAAGAAATATTTGTTTATTTGGAAAGTGAACAACATTAAAATTATTGAAACAGGAAAGTATATTTTTTGGATCAATATTACTTTAAATTTATATAAAGTCTTCCTTAGATAAAGTTTATGAAGTGGAAATTTTTCTGTTGGCTCTGTAGATCCTAAAAATTACTAAAACTATGGTTTATAAATAAATTACTACTATTGATTATTTATTAATGACAAATTCCATTTCGAACTTACGAAAAAATTGTTAAAAACCTAAGTATATAAGTAAAAATTTACGATGATTCTTGATACATCCATCTTTCTGATTATGAAAAGAAATCAAGTATATAACAATGTTTTTTAAATAATTCATACAGGAAAGTCATAAATTTGCATCAGTAATTAATTGTTTATTACCGTGTACAAAGATAACTCAAGGCATTGTAAGTAAAAAGTAAATTGCACAATTGAATAATTTCTATTTTTTTGTTGTATTTAGAAGGTCAAGTAAATGACATTATATCAAATGTGAAACTATCATTATCTATTGGTATTTGCGAGATTTTTTAGTACTACAGTTGTTAGTTGCACGTTTTGCTTAATTTACGAATGAATCTTTTATTAGAGACGACAACATACAGATTTGCATAATACTTGAATGTTATTTTTCATGTGACCTAAAATAATTTATCGACAACTTTTGAGTTTGTGTTTCTCACTGAGAAACTATATAAGTCAGTATTTTGCATGCAATGCAATTTAGATGTCATAGATTATGAGACTGGAATTCCCACTAATAGTTCAGGTTTTGCATTAGTTTTTTCTAAAGAAAAAATGATATCGGTTTTCACAGTTATTGGAGTGCGTGAATTTATGAATCATCGTAATATTTCCATTAACACAGTAAACAGTAAATAATAGGACGAAGAACATTTTCTTTAACGAAGATACAAAACATATTTTCTTAACTTGTATTTCTAAGATAATAATTATATATAATTAATAGTTGATTACTATAGTAATACAATTAAATGCGTAGTCTATGTAACACAAAATAAAAAAGAATTTTCCTCTTTAAATACCTAATATACAATTAAAGATTTAAATTATTACTTTTATTTTTAAATTGTACTTGGGCATTATTTATAGTATATCAAAGTTTGATCTCATAGCTTAATTAAAAACAGCAAATAATGGATAAGAACGTGTTTATAAGATTTATATTTACATATAAAGAAAGTCAATGTGGTATAAAAATATATTTCAACTAATAGTTTCTTAGTTAAGTTTCATGAAAAGGAAAATTTCGGCCGCAACATTTAAAATAAATAATAAATTTTTGAACTGATTGAAATTTAAAGTAAATGTTTTCATTATCAAAGTTTAATATTACCTATTTGTGAAACCATTTTTTATAAAAAATATTATTTCTAAAATAGTTGGGAGGGGTCCAATGTGCGCAATTGTACATATGTTTAGAGTTGTACAGTATGCAATGATTAATGAAGTTATTGAAATTATTACAAAACTATTCATTCAAATGTAGAAATCAGGGAAGATTATTATATACAAAAATAATATTGTCACTGTGATTGCATTATTTTGTTCGTCACTTTGTAAACTCTGTATTTAAAATATCAAGCGTAAAATATATTCGATAAAATGGTATTTTTTTTGTCTAGCGGGCCGAAAGTTCCACTTTATCTCCCGGCGGCCGATCGCAAAGGTTGTATTTTCGGCCTCGCCAGGCAAAAAATCGTATACGCACCACGGGAACAAATAAAGAATGCCTCAGATCGCATGTTTGTCACTTTCACCTTCGGCTCGAGTGACAATTAACATGCGATCTGGGACATTCTTTACTTTTGCTCCCTAGGGGCGTAATATACTATTTTACGATGTGAGGAAATAGTATATTACACCCAATCATGTAGCTGTCCGACAATGCCATATATTGCTAGAAACGAGAAGCAGTGGCTACTACTGATGAGCACTGTCCGGCGCAGGGCAACTTTCCTCTACGGAATTAGAAATCGTTCAGTATTCATCATTACACTTGTGCATATATAATACATACATTATAGCGCCGTAAATGTATTACACGTAATTTTTAAAATCAATATTGCCTAATGTTATATCTTCTCAAATTATCCAAAAAATAAAGTAACTTCACTTGCAGTTTATAATATCAAAATATTTTTTAATAACTATATTATATTTTTATATTATTTTTGTATAATTAACAAAATTAATATTTTTAATTCATACTATTTTCTTTAGTTAAATAAATCTTTCACATACAGCATAAAATCTTAGATAACTCTAAATTGCCCACGAGTTAAAACGTTTTAAAATCTGCAGCATAAATTAGAAACACTTAATTCTATACCTTCGTCTTGTACGTAAATCCCACGGTTCTATTTAAATTTAAGTAATTGCGGTCTTTTTACCAAAAGTGAAAGAAAATATGCCTTTTTTTAAATTGGATTTTTATAAGTAACTTTTAATTACTTTTTTCTTGTTTAATTTGTGTAAAAAATAATTTGTCAACTTGATTTGATGTAAAATAATTGCAATTTGGTCGTATAAAATTAAAACCATAAATAGACGAGATACAAACCTACATTCGATTCCATTACACCATGTGTATGCACACACACACGCACACATACACTTAATTTAGTTGTTTATATAATTGTATTTATGTAATACACACGGGATTGTAATTTTATTTTTTAAACTTTAATAAAAAGTTCTGGTATCGCGAGAACTATAAACACTATAATTGTTTTCCACTTTGATTACGTAAATCAAACTTTATTAAAACATTTATTCGAAATTTTACTATGTTTATCATCGCAAATAAACAATTTTCCGTTAACAATACTATACAATTTTAGTCACATATGTGCGATATCATGTATCTGCGTTACAAATATTGTATATATAGTCATCTCATTATGAAATTACACTTATTTTGTCATTTATTTCAAGGGAAACACGTCTGTGTAATTATGAACATTTTTTGAGAACCTTTTCACGCTTAAAAAAAGTATCGTGTTATTAAACAATGACTACATTTTAAACTGAGCCATTGTTCATTCATATTTTACCGAACAAGTATATACCACACACGTTGTCAGCACAAACACGTTAAACGCGTTGTACTGAGAGAAAGTGAAGTTGAAGAAAAAAAACCAGAAAAGCACCGGACGAAGATCTAATTTTGGTTTCTTAGGCGATAACAGAGGTGTTCGCACAGGAGGCGGTTTCAGTACCGGTTTGCTGCGAACCCGGTCTATACTTCTACCATAGCGAGTGCATAAGAGGCCCGGAAACTGCGGCTAATGTGGAATTCCCCAGCGTCTACACGGACGAGCTGCGACCTTCGAACAAGACTGTCTCTGACTTTCGCATAGTTCCGCACTATCCATGCCAATCGGACAGTTTCGGCATCGATCCTGTCGAGGACATCTACTACTTCCTGGAGAACGGAACTATCCTCACCGTTAATCTGACGCAGCCGGCGCTCATCACTCAGGCTGATTACTGTTTGGCGGTCATCAGGAACAACTACAATGCCAGTGAAACGCTTGTCGCCGTGTGTCTGCCACCTGATATTGGCATCCCGGTTATCTACTCGGTCTTCAATCTTATGTCGGCGATGTTCCTCATCGCGACATTCTTCATCTACACGGTTATTCCAGATCTGCAGAACATTCACGGCTTCATCATACGCGCTTACGTTTCCGTGCTCACGGTAGCGTACTGTGCGCTCGCCGTCGTTCAGCTTGGCAGTCACTTTGTACTTTATAATGAGCTACTCTGCCAGACCCTAGGTAATTATCAAAATATATAATACTTTTTCGGGAAATGTAATGAAAATTTTTGAAAATTTAATGTTTTTAGCAAGTTCTAATTTCTTCTCGAGGATTTATTCTCGTAAACTTTTTACCTGAATTTTATTTTTCAGATTTATTTTGTTTATTTGCGCATTGAACAGTAGACTATAATCGATTTTATACGAGTATTATAAATGATTTGTTTAATGTAAATACGAGGAGAGCATTATAAGAGAATGCCAATAATGCAAAAATTAGAATCTTATTAAAAGATATTGTGAAATACTTTTAATGAAGTTGTGTTATCGAACATTACAATATGAGAACGAAGGGTAGTCCATTAATTAATTAAACGATTAATTATAAAGGGAAAACCAATATTTGAATATTATGGTCAATACATATCTTGAAAATGGCATATCGATTTTGAAAAGATTATTAAATATGCTAATCATCATATTTATTAATCTATATATGATACTATCCTTTATATAAATTGAGCATTCGAGATAATCTATTTTACCCTCGAACGATCTCGAAATCTCGAATAATCGAATCTATCTCGAATCTCGAAAGAAATGAAACAA
The DNA here is from genome assembly GCA_900474315.1 of Torymus auratus. Lineage (NCBI taxonomy): Eukaryota > Metazoa > Arthropoda > Insecta > Hymenoptera > Torymidae > Torymus > Torymus auratus. Next base: position 28,026 of record UXGD01001198.1, on the reverse strand, counting down.
ACGACGAACGGTGGCGCGCGTAGCGCGCTAGTTACTTAAAGTTTATGTTCAATTACATTTTAAACCTTTCGTAATGCAATTTTATAAAAGAAACAGCAAACAACTTAACATATAATTTGATTATTGTATATTAATTTAAGTAACAAGGATATCTTTTGAGGTATTTTTTACAGTTACTTTTCTTAAAAAGTACAAATATGCCCTGTATAAAAATCTGTTGAAACAAATTTAGTTGCAGGATTCCCTATTAAAACCAATTTCACTTTTATTCATTTACACGTTTTAACTACTCCAAAGTTTCAAATACCCAAGAATATTTTTTAATTAATTTTTTTATATTATTAAATATACACCATACGTACATACTTTAAATCGTTTCAATTCTTTACACCGTTTCTTCCATTACATTTGAATCCACGCGTGTGTGCTTATAATCCGTTGTTATTAAAGTGACAACATTTGCATATATACTGAAGTTCTACAGGCATGTGTTAAAAGAGATTAAAATTCTGCTGTAGAAAATACTAAAAGTTTTACAATGTACCGATAAAGGAACTAAAAACTTGTAATCCTGTGACAATTGCTCAAGTATTTCGCATGAATAATAAATCTATTATCGTGGGTGTTGTCTGGAATTAAAATTTTAGTAAAATCAACAAGATTGAATCTATTGTTCGAAAACCGGTTCAAAATGTAATTGGCATAGCGTTAATAGCCTATACTTACCACTTCAAGCATTATTTCCTCCGATCAAAGAGTTCAATTGCAAACAAGTTATTTAGAATTATTTAGAATATTTAGTATACGATACGTTTATCAAATTAAATAGATCGAGAATGACAAGAGAACTATTTGAAGCCAATAATTGTATTTATAAAAAATACGCCGTTTTTGTGCGCGTGTGCGAGTAAGAAAGAAAGGGATAGAGAGGGAGAAAAAGAGTCTTCGTTCATACGAGGCATGACAGAAGAATAATATTGATCTTTTCTTGGTAACAAAGTAAAAAAAAATCTCGTTAGTGTAAGTATATTCGTCTTTTTATTAATGAAGTATCTTATTGATAGCTTCATAGGCCACTCCTCGCAGTATTTGTATACTGATTATTAATTATGTAAATATTGTTTCTTTTATATTCTCTTAAAAATATAGAATCAAATTTTACACATTTAATTTTACATGTATGTTTTCTTTTATTTTGTTATTTAAAATATGCCTTGCATAGAAACTTTTGATTTTGGTGGTTGAAACTTTGCCACCTCATATTCTCCAGTATCATTCCAACGATTTAAGATTGAATATTTCATTAAGTTGCTGAGCACATATTTTTATAATAATATGATTTTTATTTTCATTCTTAATCCTTCATTAAAGTATTCGCATAATATTTTGGGGTAACGTTTACATTTTAAATAATGCAATTGTTAACTTAAATAATTCCTCATCCTTGTATAAATATGAAAAAATCTTTTCCTCAATTTCAGTATCCTCTTCTCGTATGTTTTATTGGATATACGTACGTTTTTAAAACAATGCAAATATATCACGACAAAATTGTGTAAACGACCCCTGGTAGAAAATTAACGCTATTTTATAGCTATTATAACGTGTTATTTATAAATGAAAGTATTTTTAGCAAAAATCATAATGCAAAAATAATATAATTCATCTAAAAGTTCTACTATCCTATATACAAAAAAGAGATGGACTTGAGATTGTCACGTCTAATGATTGTGATTAGTCGATTTGAATTGACATGTAAAATTTGATTGGCCCATGATACTTACAGCACGCAAAGCGCGCATTGATACTTCACGTTTATTTTTATGTAGTTTATAAATAGAAACAGAAATCCAAATAAAAAAAAAAAAAAAAAAATTGGAATATAAGTACTTGATTCTCCTCGAAGGAAATTGTTTAGCTTATTTGTGATGTAATTATGGTATTCTCGATTAGAAAACTTTATACATTCTAAAATTCTGTCTGTAAGCTAACTGGTTTTGGGGAAAAATGTTGTATAAGATAAACTCGCTAAAAAATGAATGACCCGCAAATAATATTTTCAAAAGTAGACTTATAATTATGGTGAAATCACTCGCGAATTACAGCTAATTAGCAAAAAAAAATTATATTTAATCTATGAATATTATTTTTATGATATTCTTGTTATTATTTTACAGGTGTATGCGAGTTAAACTAACAAAATTGAGTTAATAAGATTTAATAAAAGCCGTCAAAATAATTGTTTCAATTATGTATACTCAAATTGAAACAATTGTATAATGAATCGTTGAATGTTATTAAGATCAATTGTACCAATGAAAATGTCATTTTTCAATATAAAGATAAGTTGATTTTGTTATAAGAACAATTCTATCTACGAAGCTGTTTTATCGATTGATCCCTTATACTAATAATTCTCCGATTAACGTTATATAGCTAGCTATTATTCCCTACAGACACCGCAGTATATCCGGTTACCACTCAAAGCCGGAAAAGATAAAGATAATTCTTTGTTGAGTTATAATTTAAGATACACAATTAATTAATGAGAGTTTCTTAAAATAGAGTATATGAAATAATTATCCAATTTAATAAAAAATCAGGGCTGCATATTTTTTTCTATGATAAGTTTTATCCAATGATAAATTTTAGAGACGCAGTATTTTAATTCATTTATTATATTATTCAATGAGTATATAATACCGCAGTTTCATAACAAGAGCATTGTAACGTTAATTAAATAGTTTACTATATATATTGAACTAGTTAGCGAAAATTACTGTGACGGTGTAGTGAAAATTATAGAGACTTTACTACAAAAATTATAGTGCAATCATAGCAATGTTTTCTAACTACCTCAGTTGATCACGTTCCGTTGATTATTTATTTCAATTATCTACATATTTGAATAATAAAGTGTCGTCCACCATAAGAATGACAACCAAACATGTTTTTCATAGCATAAAATATTTGTGCTATACTCTCAAAAATGAGATAGAGTGCAAATAAAGCGTGTAAGAATGCTAATTAGTGTAAAAAGACTTATACTCGTAAAAACAGTACAAAAAACCTTTATGCTTCCCAAGGTTCTGCGAAATTGTTAATTCTTATAGTGCACGACATATATACACAAGGCATCGCGTACGAGGCGAGCGTTCAGGAATTGTCATTGTCATTCAATCGAGGAATAACACGCGCACCGATCCCCCAGATCATTGCGTTTCAGTGCACGGTCTAAACAAATGCAGAAATTTCTCTTTTTCCAGTATGACCTTTCTTTATTTGCTATTCATCCAACATGCAGTATTTTTTTTTACTAGTTTTTATTGACTCTTTTCCAATTTTAAGTATATTTATATCAAATATTAATACTCGTTTAAATATATAAACTGAAACCCGGAACCATTCTATTTGAGACTGTCATCTTTTATTTATAAATTTTTGGGTTAAGCTATTTTATTTTTAGTGCGATTAAATGCAAACGCGGGTGGAAAATGATTCGATAATTTGAGAAAGTCTAAACGTAATAGTTTTCGACGCAATTCGGTGTATTTTCTATTTTAACATTATAAATCGAGTAGCATTTTATTCCAGGCTTTGTATAAGACAAATCGTCGTCTTTGGGAGCTTTATTAATGACTCTTCTTTATTATAAGGACTGGTGTTGAAATATATTATACGTTCCTTTTCATGTACTATAGACGGTACTTTACAAAGAAATTCCAACAATTTTTTTTCCCAGTGAATGCAAAAAGTGGAAAATTCCTTGAAATGAATAATAAATTTCCTTTTTGTATATTTTTGTCTATATTACATAAACTTTACTAAAGTTAACATTACATTTGATTTTACAAAAAAGGTTATAATTCAAGATGCCGATTTTTTTGTATACTTCTCATTTTGAAAGGATTATAAGTTTTTTATAGGCAATATAATAGTAGATACTCATCTACGTTAAGGATTTCTTTTTATTGTAAAATAGAGATAAAAGAAACAGATTTTTTTTTTGGTTTATGATTATCATTTTAAATACTATGCCGTTTTTTGATTTAATTATAAAATATTAATGTCTGTAAATGTTTATAAAATCGTATATCTGAAATTAATTAATTGTTGTTTCAAATAACTACTTTTATCTGCGTACGTATAAATCAATTTTCTATACGACTGAGAACGTTCTTAAAAAATTGCGTCGTGAAATGGCCTTCCGAAATATAATAGATCCATAAAATCTCTACTACGCCGTAGCAGGCCCCGGTTTTCGTGAACTCCCTTCTATATAGTATATCTATAGACCCTCGGTTCTAAAATCCATCACCAACCTTCAGAAGTGCGAGCGTGTGTTGGTATCTATTCACTCACACCCTGAGGGGAACCTTTGTTAGCCTGCACCAAAGACCCTTCCCAAAACTTATTTCGGTTTTGAGGTCGCTCGTATAAAACGGTAATACTATACTACCCTCATTTAGCTGGACTTTTTTTTTATCTCTTCATAAATAATTTTTCGTTAAAACAAAGAAACTCTTATAACAGCTATTTTTATCCGCGTGTACGCAGTCACTTTTTTTGGCAAAATTTCGCCCGCACTCCTCGGAAGAGCCTTTCTAATTAATTTCGGAATGCGCACGAAGGCACACGACAAAAAAAAAACGTTTCTTCGTAAACACATCGAAAACAAGCCCTCAAAGTACACAAGATTCTCTTACAGCTATATCACGCGAATCTTCATCTCTTACGTAACAGTTACATACCACGGAAGTATGGTATTCCCCTTTAAAAAAACCCGCTAATAACAACAGTTATTACAAGCCGAAACAAAAAATCGACGGTCGGCTCAATTGATTATCCTAAACTTGAACGATATAGCCTTCGCATGCTCGCACTCCTTTATTGCCATCATCGTTAACATCCAATAAGGCAAACGAACGCTCGCGTACCAAGTTATGATTTTCGTTCGAACTTCCGTCCAACAGTGCGCTAATGGCTTCTTCGAACTTATAGCTATAATTGCGCAACATATATATACGCGGGGGTGCGTGCGAGAGAACACATATTCCGTCGTTCTCCAATTTCGCCACTCTCCGTAAACGGCCGCGCCGCGTCTCATAAACGCTTGACACGCACGTACCTATATTGCCTTAATAACCCGAGACAAAGACATGACAAAGTTGACGGGCGAGTAAGCACGCGTGCGTAGGAAATCAGTCACTGGAATTGGGTCTAGCTTTAATATGGATGATACCAGCAACACCACCCCTGGGGATCTTTGTCTCCCGGGGACGCGCAGTTTCACCGCGTCAGCGGCGGCACCTTGGCGCACGAACGCCTCTCGTTATAATGACATCACACGACGAGACGGCGTCCAGTCATGCCACGGCGGTCGCGCGTTACCAGACCCTTCGAGAGAGTACCAGCAGCAGGTCCTTTTCTCTCTCTCAACTCGCGGGCAATGGGTTGGCGGATGTATGTATAGTCGCGCGCGAGCTATGAATGGAGAGCCGCTGCGGATACCAGAGCCCTAGAATCGAGAGCAGAGCGCTGCTGCTGTTTGGTGTTAAGAGAGACCGAGACGCGCGGGACCAGCGCAGATGAGCGCGCGCAGCCGCCTTGTTGTGTCGTCGTCGTAGTCGTCGCCGTGTATACACACATTATATAGTGCGGGCGAAAAACAGCTGCTGCTACTGCCGCCGGCGCTGAAGCAGCCGAGAGTCATCACACATTGCCCCGCGGCCCCACTCTTTTCAACGCGTTATTGAGAGGCAGACAGAGTAGATAAAGAGAGAGAGAGAGAGAGATGACCAACCGTTTTCGGCCAGTGAGGATCTCGAAAGCCTGCGCGCGCGCATTGTGATCTGTGAGAGACTATGGGGGCATTATAATAACACTGGAGAACGGGTTCTTCTTTAATCTCGTCTCTCGGGGCATTTCCAAGCTTCGGACACTTAAGACGTGTGACTTCATCGGCACGCGCGCGCGCGGGAAGAGCCGGTTCACGCGGCATGCTGATGTGCGGATCCAGTCGCCGGCTGATCTGTGTTGTGGATGGTTATTGACGTGAATTTGGACAGTATAGCTCAAGTGCCGAGAGTTGATAGTGAAAGAGAGTGAGTTGAGATTGAAAATTGGGCAACCGCGAGCCGGATACTGCGAGTGATAACGCGTGGCTTATATTCGCGATATCAACTGAAGACACTGTATTTTTAGTGCGCGCGTGGATGATAAATTATTGTTAGACTGTACATTAACTGAAATAAAACTTATTTTATATTTAGACCTTCGCGTGTCATGGTTAAGAAGTGAGCGCAGCGTTGGAAAAAAAGAAGTGTTGGATAATGTACTGATGTGAGTTTGTTGTTGTTTTTTTTGTTATGTGCAAGAAAAATAAATTAACGAGACATTATATGTCGGGATTATTATGAGAAAAAATGTGTTTTTGCAAACGTAAAATGCATACGAACAGAGTGTACCAGTGCAGTAATTAATAAAGCTCTGTGGCGGAGATAAAAAAAGGAGAAGGAGGGTATAGCGATAAAACAGCACGTGTCTGAAGGAAGTGTTTAAATATAGCCAGCAAAACAAATAAATTTCAATTCGATATGGCGTTTAAAATTTTGCCTGTCCTCTCGGTGCTCGCATTTTTCATGTTTATCCATGCATCGTGCGAACCATGCGAGCACGTCATGTCTATCAGTTTGGCGAACGGAACTAGAGCGAAGGATGGATCGATCGTTATGGACGGGATCAGTTTCCCGAACGAAACGCAATTCGTTGACGAAACCGGCGATCTGCGAGGCTGTCCTTGCATTTCGCGAAATTGCGTTAGAAAATGCTGCCCACCTGGTCACCATTTCCACGCAAGGTACAAGTGCTTGCCTTCGAATGGGAGCATCGGGGTCGACATTTTAAGAGAGCCCGGTAACGTTATCCACCCCGATATAAGAAAATTAGACGAGGATTTCTATGTGATATACAAAACTAAGTGTCTGACGCGGCCTGTAAGTGTATTCGTTGCAATCGGAGAGAACGCAATCGTCGGTGAGAGTTTCCAAATCATGCCAAACGCAACTCTGGTGATGGTTAAAAACAAAACGGACGTTTGGAATGAAACAGAGTCGAATACGTACATATACGAGCCTGAGAGATATTGCTTCGATCACGCGGACCCTGCAAACGGAACGGTTTTCGTGACCTGCCAAAGCAGAGCGGTTGTGCAGAAGAAACAGGTGGAGGATGTGATGAGATGGTCGGAGACTATCGCCAATTGGCTGTCAGTGATATTTTTAATTTTGACTCTCGTCGTGTACTCGCTGTTCTCGTCGCTGAGAAATCTCCACGGCAAGACGCTGATGGCGTACGTAGCCTGTCTCGCGGTCGCTTACATCTTTTTGCCTCTAATGAAACACGCGGAATTCCAGAACCGAATCGGGGATGACGCCTGCATCGTTCTTGGTACGTAGAAACTAGACGATTTCGTAATTCGTTGGTGTGTAATTAAATTAGGTGGTATGTGAAAATTCCGCAGGCAGATATTTTTTTTGGAAATAGGAGGCCGAATTATTTCATTACTGTAGAAGCTTGTTGTTCTTCATTTGGAACACTAGAATTTTCGTCGATAGTATTATTATGTTTGCTATATGTTTTTAATGTTTAATTATAAATTTAAAGAAAATTATGTTCTGAGCTGGTGTAATAATTTCGTTCACAATTATCTGGAAAAGTATGCTTGTGATTGTAAAAGACGTAAAAACCCAAGATTCGTTTAAACTATGGGTAATTAAAGTTGATGTCACTGAAATTTTTTTATCGAGAGAATAGGTATATATTTTCATCATATTGAGAGGTTAATTACAGAAGCTTTAAAAAAATGGATTTTTTATCATAGCTCATCCAGTAGTATTTTGTGGTATTTTAAAAAAATTCATATTTTTCTTGTGTCTCTTAAAGAAATCAATGAAAATCATCTATTATAATTACAGCGATTTAAAAAAATCGAAGATGAATGACTCGACACATCAGCAAGATCCGCTAACATTCGTAATTAGAAAATCAAAATTGAAATGTAATCATTTCAAGCGATTAAACGCTCGTTTGAAGTATGTTTTGGTTAGAAACGTGCGCGAAAGCTTCTGTACTTCTAATTGAATTGAATAAATTTAATGAAAGTAATCGAGCGCAACATCTCAATTACGGTCGTCTTGTTTAGCGTTGAACTGCAAATATTTGCCTCGGCCAACGACTTCATTTCCTCGGTTAGTCAATCAAACATCTGTTTTTACTTTTACTCCATGCCTTTCAAGGTCTCATCTCTCTAACACAGACGCATCTTTTTTTATCGTCTCAAGTGCTGCCACTCGCGGCATCACTCTTCAATTCCGTTAAAGATAGCACCATACAAAAATTTAGTAAATAATTTAACAAATGTAGTATATCGAATAACAACATTTTAACTTGAAAATATTTGCATAGCAGCAGTTGATAAAAATTAATTGATTTATTTTTTTTTCTTTAGTAATGTGGTAATAAACAGAAATAAAAACATACAGTTAAAATTTTTTAAATAATTAAAAAAAAAAAGACTACTTATATCTTAATTGTTTTCAAGCCTAATTTATAACCTTTTACTTTTCATGTAACAAATAAAGGAAAAAATAGCGATCGGTGCAATAAATAAACTAAATAATCAAACATGTCTTGAAAAAGCTTTGTATGTCGATAATAAATCTTAGATAATAATCAAAACAAACGTGCAAATTCATTTGTTTACTAAGTCTTTTATAATTTATTTTTATTTGCGTGCATCTCTTTGCTTTATAAATACTGCACTCTCTTGAATATGGACAACTTGCAGAATTTGCGTGCGTGGTCTTGCGTGTTCTACTTACACTTTACTATCGCATAAATTTATAAACAAACTAATAATTAGCACAATATTACCTAATCAGAGCGCGAATAAAAGCGTTATACGTTCAATTCGAGATTTATCGCGTTGATTTTTTTATAAATGGATTTTTTAAACAAAATTATGTTCTATTTGATTTTATAACAGCAAATTAGCTCACAAATTTAATGTTAATCTACGTATATTAAATCTTCTCTTATTAGAATTGAAATAAATCTAACTTAAAACCATAGAAAGTTAATATGGATGGATAGACGAAATTTATTTCAATCAGTGACCCCTTCACGATTTCGACTTTAATATCGTCAAATTAATGACCCAGATATTTCGGGCGTGGGAATGCTTCAAATGCTACCCTATTTTCAAATAAAGCTGTATATATACTTCGTATCTTATGAACACCCGATTTTCGCGTCTACGTATATAGCTCGAGCTCTCTTCCCGTTATACCTATTTTGTAACGCAGTTTATCTTGTGGTATTGATAAATATCTGCGTTTGTGGTTAATTAATGGAAAATAAAATGAGAAAAAACAAATTTCAACAAATTATCCACAAATGCAGAACACGCGCTAATTACTTCCGCAAAAGTGATAAAAGAAACGTCTTACGTTCAATTTTCTTTTTTTTCTTAAGCTTGATGACATCCACCTTCTCATATTGCCTTGATAGTTGAAGTAAAAAGTACATTAATTTTTCATTTTTGTTTGCAAAAGTAATAATTGGCATGTTTCTATTTTTTCTCCGGAAACGATTATAAGTATACCTATAATAATAGCAGGAAAAATAAATAAATCATATTATAGTATTTATACAGTATTTATTCTATAAGAAGTATGCTTAATCTACTTTTGTATGAAACAACCAGGAACATTTTTAGGATGAAGAAACGATGCAAACAAAATTATTGCAATAAACAATTTATAAGTAGGGGTAGATATTATTAAAGAATCCGTAAAACTGCAGGGTAATCATTCAAGTTAAGTACCATTGGTACACCTGTTATTGAACATTTATTTTCGTGATGTTTCTTTATTACTCACTGTGATGTATGTAATATATATGCGCAACATCTATGTTAATCCAAGGACGTCTAAAGTTATACGTGGTTTAATACCTACGAGGTGAGGTTTAGGATAAAATATGTGAACACCTAAACAGTACGGTTATTTGATATATAATCGCTGAGCCTCTAAGAAGCGATGATTACTATTAAAAAAAAGAGAAAAAAATAGAGACGCTAAAATTCTATAGATATGCGCATATATATACCGCACGTATGTAACTAAACTTAAAATATTTATCATTTTTATTTTTTAAAATAAAAATATTACTAAAAAATAAAGTTGAAATTTACTTATTTACAAATTACAAATTCTTCGAAGGTATCTGCAGTTACGAAATATTTGCATAATATCACTTTATGCAGTTGACCTTTTATTAAATCTTGGCGGTTATAAAATATCCAAGGGCGCGGCAGCGCCCTGCTTGGCGAGTATATGTATACTTCAGTCTTTAACTGAAAATTGTAAGATAAGTCATTCAAGATAAATCACTAAGATTTAAATAGCTCTTTGTTAACTTGTTTAAATATGTATGAACAAATATGTTGTTCTTCGCATAATGCCACTCTTGTCGCAGTAATAAAATTCTGAGCATAAATTGATTTAAAATTAGTTTTAAATTATAATATACGGTTTATTCAACATTTAAGATTATTTCAATCCTGAAACTGAAAGGCTGAAAGGGCAGTTCGCGTGTGTATTGTCAATTAAATGAAGATGTAACCTGCATTCTAAAGTACTTTGTGGAAAGATAATAAAAGCTTTATGAGGCTCGTAACCGACAAAGGGTTTTCTTACCCCTTTTCTCCAATGAAGTAACACGGTAAAAAATTATGAAAATAAAACTTTGGAAATATACCAAATTATAACTTTATTTTGTTCCAATTAGAGTTTTGCGTCAACAATGTTATCCTATAACTTCTAATTTTGAAAAGTGCGTGACGTTTTCTAAAAAAAAAAAAAAGATTTTACGTAGCCTTACTTCCGCGTACGTAACAGTTTTTTCGCAGGTACTTGTATGCGCGTCATGTTCTAATTTGAAATCAACGTAATCTCGATTAACACGAACGTTAAATTGAAGAGTTTCGATTCATTAATGAAATACTCAGTCAGCTATAATTATTTTTAAAACGCAGTTGTTACACTGGTACGTGTATTTTTATACAAAAATTTGCGAAAGACGATTTCTTTATTGCATGCATGTTTAAAATCTAAAGAAATGCATATCAATTTGAATGTACTCTATATGCTGCGAATATGCTTTGTAAAAAGAAGAGAATGTAAGTAAGATTGAGGTTTTGATGACTTTTTACTTTGTATAATTTTAGATTCGTTATATAGACATGCAAGATATAATTTGTATAACTTTCTACCTTTTAATAGAAAACTTCATATTCTAGTCTGTAGCACAAAGCTTATAATTTTTTTTTTAGGTTTTTTTGACTAATTCAGCATATTACATTCTAAAAATAACCCAGTATCCGTAAAATTTTTTAACAATTATGCTTAATTTAATATCTTTAAATAATTTACCGAATAAACTTGTTAAATTTTTTAATTTTACACAGTTTTGCATCACTTTGTAAATACATAAGGAGAATTGTGACATTTTACAAAAGTATAACTGCACGCACGCGCAGGCTCACAATAATTTAACTAATTGACCAGACTTGATAATTACTAAAATGGACGTCTTATGTAAAAAATTATCTGTAAAATAACAGACAGTTGTTACAGATGTTTTATTAAAATTATCAAAAATTTGATGTCATTAATTCTAATAGTTACATCGATATTGCATAATAAAATTTTTGATACATTTAATGACAGCCTCAGTTTACAGAAACTTGTTTGAAACTGTGAAGTGTTTTCGTAGTAAGATATTCGAGGAATTTATAACGGTAAGGTCCTTCGGAGCGTCAGAATACATATACATATGCATCCCACATTTCAAAGACACCACCACATAAGGACCGTAGTAAATAGAATGTTTTACATAGGCATTGTTTGTACGATCTATTTGAAATACAAATTGTTTCTCAATGAAGAAAAATGTTTTTTTTTTCGTGCGTGTATATACATTACTAAATACGCAAAAAATCTCAACACTTGCATAAGAATGCGGCATTAACATTACTTTAAAATGTAAATGTTGAAAGGATCTTCAAAGTATTCAAACATACTAAAATAGCATGTACATTTTGACAATCATGAAGTAATGCATTATTTAAATGATATCAGTTAATGGAAATAGTTTATAATTTAACGTGAATATTCTTCTTATATTGTATGTATAGATATTATGCTATTGACGTATTAAAATTGGTCTCGATTATTAAGAAAAATCATTTGCAAGTGGAAACATTAAGAAAATTCAAGCATGGTAATATAACAACAATCATTTAGTGCAGACAAGACCTCTTGTGTGAATCACTGTTTAGAAAACATCTTTATTGAATAAGATGTATGTTTATTTTAAAATGTTCTATACTTTTTGTTTGTTCCGCTGTATTTAAAAAAATACGTTATGCACTTTGATTACTTATTTTAAAAACTACCTATATATAGAATCAATTTTCTTTTTAAAGAAATGTTTTGAAAAATAATATACGTTAAACCAGTGCAAACGTGAAACTGAAAATGAGAAATCACTAGTAAATAAACACATTGGCTTACTTCGAACAAGACACGTCATTGTTCTCTTTGAAGATAACGGTCAGCACAACGTAAAAAAGATATCATCACCTTTATCACTTTATACCTTTCGCTAACACTAGCAAACACATGCCATTGCAACAGTCAGACTTGAATCTTTTTTTTTTACCTTCCTGTTATTTTTAGAGTGGTGGAGCTGTACAAATGTTGTGTATATTAACGCCTAAAAGCATTTAAATATAAGAATTTAATATACGATTGTGATGAAAAGAATTTGTTATAAAAAAGAAAATATATTTTTGACGATACTGGCTTTAAATAATTATAAAATTAATGGTATAGATAGCAATTTTGTAAATGCAATTCATTATTATTATGACTCACGACTGACTTCATAAAAAATTATCTATCTAATTCATGGAAAACAGTTTCAGGCTACTTTCTAAACTTATAATTTTAACGCAACTGGGTTTTCCCGCAAATTTTCACTGCAAAGAAAAGACATCGTATACAATACGTAATTTTACAACCATACTTAACGTTTTCCAGTCTAAGGTTTTTAATATAAACCGCTGCCAGCGGATTTCCTCTACTCAAATATTACCGATTAGACCAGTCCGAATGCTCACTTAATTGTATAGCTAAAAAGCTATGAAAAAAGCGTGAAACCCCCAGGACAAACCGCAGCGTTATCGTTATATTCACAATATATCCTGCACACACTATCGCACTTAATAAATGCAACTTGCATAATAAAACAAGCCAATTGATTTCCCCTTCGCAACGATGAGGAAAAACTCTTCCTCCTCCTCCTCTGCTGGTATACATGCAAAACTCACGCACACCCATACAACCAGCTCGCACGTACAAACAGGAGAACAATTCTGACGCAGCGCAACGGAACACCCAATTCCTGTTTCTGACTAATACCAAGCCACGCACTTACCGCAGGCTCTCTCGCGGTTTTCACACGCGCACGGCGATCCTTTTCTTTCCTCCCGCGCCGATAACACATGCGCGAGTGTGTGACCGACTTGAGAGCGGCGCTCGCTAGCTGATGCGCCGCCGCCACTCCTATACGAAAAAAAGAGAGAAGCGACCGCACGCTATAATATACTCATGTGTGTGTGTGTGCGCGCGCGGTGTATACACCGCATCGCAGGCCGCGCTTGACAACGCGCGGCCTTCTCTCGTGAGCGCGTCTTTCCTTGCCGGCTCAGTCGCTCGCGACACGCGCCTCGAGATGACCGCCCCGCGTGCTCACCGCCGTGCTCTCGCCCTCCTGGCGCTTATTTTGGTTACCGCATTGTGTCTATTACCGAAGGCCACTACAGCTTACCTGCTACCGAACGAGACCGAGTGTCCAAGCGAGGCCCTCGTCGATTTGACCGAGAATTTCGAGGCGAGCGGCCGTAAAAACGGCTCCATTACCGTGAACGGAGTTTTTTATCCAGCTGACGCTGTGCGCTGGATCGAGGGTAGAGCGTTGGGTTGCCCCTGCCGCACAAAGGCCTGTCTGCCCCTTTGTTGCGCGCATGGTACCTGCCTGCCACCGTTGAAATCCAACGGCGAATCGCCGGATTTCTTTCCTATCTACGATCCTAACACGAGGAAGATCGCGCCCGGTGCAAGGGTCGATGATTTCTGGCAGTTCGCTTGGAACCCGTGCCACGGTGCCGATAGGTACGCTCTGAATGATGGTGCTGAACCGGAGACCATGGACGATGCCTTCGAGATCTGGAGCAATGGATCGTTGTATCAGCCTGTCTCGGGGATGTTGAGAGGATACGCGGATTACTGCATTGACCGGCTGAACGATACGCTGCACGTGGTGCTGTGCTTCGATGAGACGGGCGATGGCATGGTAGCGCCTAGTTTGGAGAACGTGCACGCGATATTCCCCGTGGGAATGCTCGTCTCCGTGCCTTTCCTCATCGCCACCTTCTCCGTCTACATGCTCATACCTGAGCTGAGGAACCTGCCCGGTCAGACGCTCAGCGCCTACGTATTCTCACTCATCGTCGCGTACGTTGCCCTGGCTACGCTGCAGGTCATTAAGCAGGATTCCATCTCCGACTTGTCTTGCTACATCTATGGTATTTGGTTTGACTGTCTTTTTTGGGGGGAAGAGGTTCTGGGAGGTTTTGAAGGGGTTTTTAGTGATGGTTGAAGGTGCGATGGCTTTTGAACGGTATAAGACGGGTTGAGGAGTACGGTATATGTTTCGAGGATCGGCATTATACTGGTTTTTATACTTAATTGATGAGATACTTTTAGAGTATATTTTTGGACCACTCTACCCGTTCAGTGTTGATTCGATGATGGGGAATTAACATCGTTCTACGTCATAGTGTCGGCATCACACCGAGCCGGCATGATGACGTTGATCGATGTCGAGAGATTCTCAAAAAGCAGGGCACGTTAAAGTGGTAGAAATTATTTATCGTTAAGATTTGCTTCTAATATATTTTGAAAATAACCGATTGATTGCTAAAGTACCTTCGTACAATTATAGTGTGGATGAGTTTTCCTGGTTCTCTCGTAATAATACATAAAAGATTCCATTGAGTAACATATAATTGTAGTACACAACCACTGATTGGCATTTTGTTATCATATATATTATAAATATATTTGTCAACTTTTACGAAATATCGATTTTTTGGAATTAAATAGTTTTTTAGTAGTTAATACGGCAGTTCATCATAATCTGCATAAAAATGAACAATTATTAATATCTTTACAAATATTTTTGTCGAGTAAAAATAGTAATACTCACGTGAGATATCTTTCCTATTTTTAATCTGATGAAATCTTTATAGAACTGTCGTCTGGACGAACAACAACCATTTAAAACATTTCAGACAAAAATAAAATGAAATTAAAGAAATCCGGTTATATTTACTAGTATTCGGTATACTCTATACATTCACATATTGTTTATTCAAAAGTTATTAATAAAAATGATCCTAAGTTTGAAAAACTTTATACAATATCTACGTGCAATAATCTTTATTTTATAATGCATATTTACTAAGCCAAAATACTCACATAATGATAAAAACAGTCTGATTAAATTGCATGGAAAAATGTATTTTAAAGCATTCTTCAAATCGAGAGCTTTTCTTTGTCCTTTACCTACATTTCTTTATTTACATTTTTTTCATTTATTCTTTACTCCTGTTTTCATTCATCCGGCCGGATTAAGAGAGACTAAAATAGAATGGAAGGAGGAAGAGATCGCATAAGAAACCTGTTTGGAGGGGGAATCCCTGTAATTTATATTATCGCCTGCAGCTCACGTGCTGCTCTATGTTGCAGTAATTACACTGCTTTTTTAAATTTTTACTCGGGAAGCGTTTTGCTTTGAATTTATTATTTTTTTACGAGCACATAATGGGCTTTCCAGAGAAGCATTACCATTTTAAAATGCACTGGCCTCTGAATATTTTTATACACCTTAAATGAAAAGTCAGATTTTATATATCCGATTACAATTATAAGTAACATATAAGTTAATTAAAAGATAATAGTTTTCTCAAATTGAAAAGATTGTATAGTATTCTATATTTAATTTTATAAGGTATTCGAAAGATTGATCATTAGTTTTTACTTTCTTATTTAATTTTTTACGTACTTATACTACACCTAGTACAGTATTGTTCTTTTACTGATAGTGATATATAGAAACTACATCTCTGGGTATCACCGAGCATTGAATTATCACGATTTTTCTGCTTGAATCATACGTCCTGTTCTGAGAAACCACTTTTTAACATTATCAACGATTAAATGATTTCCGTTTTATTATTTCGTATCTAATCTTTCGGTTTTAAATTTAACACGGATAACCGCAAATATAAAATATGAATAAATTTAGAAGTAACCTAATTTTGATTATTAATAAAACTAATTAATGACAATTATATTGATCAAAAAATATTTTTTTAATACTAAATAATAGGTATCGTTTATATGCAGCTCGTGAAATTTTTTATTCATTTTAATTTGTACGCTTAATTTAAAAAATCATAAAAGTATGAATGATTCTATTAAAAGTGTAAAACCATTGTAATCAGCTCAGTTACAATATCAAACATTAAAATTTGCTGCCTGATGACTCAACGCTAGATTAGCTTGATCACATGCATCAACAATTAAATGGTACAAACTATATGAAATAAAGCAAATTGTTTTTTAATTCGTATATATTTTGTTTAATTATTTAACTTACATAATGCAATTATATCCTATTTGCATTTTTGATTAAAGTTTTTAATTGTTCGATTTGAAAATCACTTAATATTCATATAATAACTATATAGAAAATATATTGAAATCATTATACCCTACTGATAAATATGTGCTTGCATAAAA
The DNA here is from genome assembly GCA_900474315.1 of Torymus auratus. Taxonomy (NCBI): domain Eukaryota; kingdom Metazoa; phylum Arthropoda; class Insecta; order Hymenoptera; family Torymidae; genus Torymus; species Torymus auratus. The sequence continues at coordinate 11,032 of UXGD01001198.1, read as the reverse complement.
AAATTTTGATTGTATCTTTCGATAATATTTTGCCTTCTGACATGTTCAGTTACGAAGAAGAATATTAAAAATATAACAAATTTAAGGTCACCCCTTAATCATATTTTATATTTTTTATTTGATAATTAATTTTTACTTGCATTAATTAAATTATTATACTTGGAAGTTTAGCCTTAAAGATTTTGTACCTAACGAACCTACTTTCTGTTTCAGCATACATCGTACACTTTTCTTTCCTGGCTAGTTTCTTCTGGCTTAACGTTATGTGCTTCGACATTTGGTGGACTTTCGGGTAAGTGGCGATAAAATATTTGAATTGATGGTTTAGTTAGTAGGGAGATAACATACTTAATGAGGCGTCTTATATTTATGTTAAATAAAAGTAATTATTAGTTTAACTATAGTCTTTTAGCAATGAAATATAATGAGACCATTATATGTTATTTTTATATTACAAATGTAATATAAAAATAATCGAATCGCAGCGATATTTTGATTTCATAATAAAATAACTATTTTACATAGAATTCTACTGGAATTTTCTGACAAATGTATACATTAATCTAAAACGATACCAAAAGGAATTGGGATAACAAAATGTTTTGTTGAGTTTAAATATCCGTATAGATTACCATGACATAATTCGGTCGAAATAATACATTGCTGACATAAATTTAAGAATCAACGTTCAATTTTATACTAAATGAATGATATTGACTCGAATAAAATTATAAAGTTAGCTTTACAGATTTTAATTAAAATTACAAAATTTTAAAACGTTAAAATACATTGTCCGATAAAACAAGTTGACCAGCCTTGACCGCTATTCTTTTACATCCACCATTCGTTCTTCAATTATTTAAAAAATATAATTAACTTAAAAATGCAAATATAATTTATAATATAATTTTAATATTTATTTGTATCAATATTTTGGAATTTCCAATGAAATTGTTTCTCTACAAATCACTTTATCGATAATAACATTTTATCGATAGCCAAATAAATAAGAATTAACTTATATATTGGACCATACCTTTCCACGTTCTGGTTGGTTTGGCATATTTATTTTATGTTCCATAAAATATTTTCATAATAAAAGTTGGATTAATCTGAGGTTTACGTAGCTCTGCATTGCTAGGCTAAAAGAGACAATTTAAAATTTCAATTACACAAACAATAATATGCATTATTTGCGTGAGAAAAAAGATCGCATTCTAAAAAACGAAGTAAAGAGTAACGGTAATTTTTGTAGGAAGGAAGGAAAAAAATTCTCAAGGTTCTTAAGTAAGCTTCAGGTTTCACAGCAATCACGCAAATAAGTTGAGGGAATTCACTGCGAAACTCAAACGACCTTGGATCCGATCATTTTACTTGCGATGCACGAGCTACAACTTGTTCGTCAAGAATCCTTTTCTCCTTAATGCACTCCTTTTAATTGTAAAAGAGCTTATATCATAATCAGATTCCAAGAAAAGAACGAATTGAAAAAATTATTCTTCATAGCTTGCGACATGAGAAAACTACATTCTAATTCTTTGAACCTATCAACATACATTGCCAATGTAAAAAAAATTAAGATATTGATATCGACAATATATCAAACGAGTAATTTGCATAATATGACTATTATCACACTAGATTTATCCTTGTTTTCCGGGAGATAAGTAATCATTTGAATATCTTTTGTTTTCTGCAAAGCTTCTAAAACTGCATTTTAGTACCAAGTATTTTGACTTAATCACACATTTAATTATTACTTTTGTTTTAAATCTGTCCGTTTCACATAGAGTAGAATATCTTTTGACTGAAAGAACGTTTATTGATTGGCGTACTTGTTTTTAAAGTGTGCGGGGTTTTTATTAAAAATGATTGAAATTAATCATTTCATACACACCAACAATACAGCTCTTTTTTATCAGAATATTCGTATATATAGCGTGACGCATTAAGGCGTTTTACAAAGTTTACTTTATCTTGGATCACGCGTCTTATGATTTAATCTTTTATTACTAGGACTTTTTGTAATTATACTAACGTAATCCTTCGGATTTAATAAGATAAAGCACTGATATTGTAACAGCCATAATTTTGTATAATTAAAATTAAGAATTCTCTTTTTATCTTGGTCGCAGGATAAAGGAAAGATTCAGGGCTTTATGATCTTTTTGTATAAAATAACTTATTCATCAATTCAGTCAGGGGAGACAAATCTTCCAATCAGTTTTATTAAGTATTTCTTGTATCCATTTTAAAATAATTAGCATTAATTTCCCCACGCACAGGAAAAGCAGGTCAGGTGATATTGTTAAAAAAGGAAAGAAAAGTAGAAAAATACCTTAATTCACATAAATACTAATGCCCTTATAATATAATTATCACATATAACTGTGCATAGTTGCAAGTTTACCGTGTACCTTTCCATGCAGGTAAACACCATCTATAACTATATGCAATCGCTCTCTTTTCGTTATTTCTATTGAAATTCCAGAACGATCGCAGTTCCAAATATTGTTGTCCTGCTCCGTTGACTTTTCCTCATTGATACCTTGCACGCGATGCGGAAAGTCCCGACAAGTCTCTGTCTCTCTCTGTCTTTCTTGTAGAAATCCCCGCGGTCTTTCCCACTCCATACTCTTGCAAATCACGTCTTGCGAATATAAACGTATACCTACAAGCCGCGCCAAGCCAAGTCCTGTCAGGGACGGTAAACAGCTGCGATCGAGCAAGTTTCGAGTTTGAACGACGTGTCGTGATCTTCTATCCACGAGCTGTTGCTACACACATACACACACAGCCGGAATTCGATAGTTGGCGAACATCTGCGGTAAAATTGATAACGGCCGGCAGCGCATTAATATCCGGCGCTTAGCCTCCTGCCCCTCACATCACCGGTGTATTATCGGCCGCTGGCTGGCTGGGTTAATTTAGAATCGTCCCCAAATCGCTCGACGGCCCATTCATAATGCCACTCTATAGACCTACCTACTGGCTTTTCGTCGCCCACGCATTCTAGTTTTCCCGCGGCGGTGGTTGCTGATACTGCTGCGTAAGCTTGGCACGCGCCGAGTGTCGTTATATAGCGCGCATTTCGTAGCGCCGCACGACGCGCGCGGTTTATATTTTCTGGTTGACAGAGCGCCGACGAAGGGTCCATAAAATACGCTTCTAACGAATTCATCGTTGTGTAGTCGTAGGCTTATATATTTTTATATGAGGAATAAATAACAATTTGTCCTAGTTCTTTATTTATAAATTGTTGGTGGTTCGGATTATTACGAATGAATTTAACAAACTAGTAATCAAATTTCTCAATTACAGTATTGGATTTAGCTTGTCAGCAGACTATATTTGCGAATCTTTATAATTTTTACAATTAAATTATCTATCGACTTTTTCTTGTAGTCATCACTTAAATTTCATATCGCTGATTAAGCTTCGAAACTTTCTTCAGATATACTTAGTATTTTTGTTTACGCAACGTTGTCGATAGCTAGCCGTTTTTTCTGATCATTTGACATTATGCCAGCACTCTCCCTCACTTATTCCTTTGAGTCTCTCCATCGCATGTCTAGAATTCGCTTCTTTGAATTACTTCCTTTAATGGTCCAATGGCTTCGGTAATTTATCTCTCCTGGCGTTTCCTTTTCAGATATCCACTCCTCGCGCTATATCTCGCTCTTATCGCTACCCCAAACATTGTGCAATTCTAGGGTTTCCGCCGCCGTGTATTGCCCCACCCAAACAGTTTGTATCACTCTATCGGTGACTGCTCGCTCTACAGCGTTGCCTTTTTACACGTACGCTTGGATGTTGTATATTTATCGCAGGCTTTTTCAATTTATTTTTCCACTTTTATACCGCCCATTCCGAGCATCCGAATGCTCCCACTCGTGAAATATGGTGTTTTTTCGACAGTTAAACTTATCAGTTTGATGGGATCCTCTCGACAGTTCCTGCGATCTGCTTTTTGTCTTGTTATACTCTGTCGAGATAAACCGAGATTTTCGCCACGTTTGTAATCCTACTTAATTGCTTTCTTTAATTCGATCGTTATTTCAGTTAAAGCTCTCTCTGTTATCCCAGTTGAATGGTATCTTATTACCTTTTCTTATCCGTAGAAAAAAATTGTTCTATTTGTCTACTCACACTTTTTATTCCTGTGGCCATGCTCATTCAACACGGTTTTTTTCTATTTATGTAGGTAATGCTTTTGCTATATTTAACCTTCCTTTTTACGCTGACTAATGTGATATTTGTTTCCTTTTTTATACAGGTGTCATCGTTCTTTTCTTTTTGAAGAGTTTTTCTGACTCTCTCAGAGTGTTTAATTTTACATTTAACAGCCTCATGCATATGTACATGTGCTATTAGTATTTTTCATATATTTTTCCATTCAATTTCATGATGTGCGAACCAAGTTCTCCCTAAAATCTAGACATGAATAAATATTTGAAATTTGACGGCATCTTTATGTTTTTCTCCTTAACTCCCACTATACGTCTTCTCCATTTTAGTGGATTCTCTCTCTTACAACCATTACTTCTGTTTATGTGTACCATCTGGTGTGTCTACAGCTAGTGTTACGTCATCCGTGAACTTAAGTCTCTAACTTTTACCTTTACCTTCATTTTATACAACGTATATTTGTAAATTTAAAAACGACCTTCAACATTGAACAACGGACAATAAAACAGAAAATATATTGATCGTATTTTAATTCTAATAATTATTCTATATGCCATATTATTTAATTTGTTTATATTGTTTTGTTATAATCTAGACTCTGAATTAAAAACTTTCAAATACAAGCGATTTGAGTTGTAAATATAGTCTCTTTTGATTACCACGAATTGGCTAATTTTAAACTTGAAAAGGGTTGCGCGGCCAATAACTGGTAATTTGACTGAAACTTATTAATTGCAGCGTGCAATTTCAAAGTTTGGTGTACTTCGAGACTTAAAATGTAGCCTGGTTTGTCTATCATAAAGTAAAGTTATAAAAGCAATTTATATCTGTACTTTATTCTATGTATAATCGATACTTTATAATGTATTCTACTCAAAACTTATTTTTAAAGTATGCTAATATGAATTTTCGAAGAATACTATAATTAACTCTGTCTTATTCTGTAAAATAATCGCAAAAACCATATATACTTTTATACATCATTTTAAGTTAAATAACGTATTTTCTGAAAACCTAGACTTGCAAGAAAAACCATTAACAACAATGCAAGTATTTAAATTTACATTAGTTTTGTTCAGAAGTTCCCGCAGACCTATCGGGTTTTTCTAATGCTACCTTAATGGCAATTTATTTCGCATTATACACAACATTACTTTGATAAGAGCTATCGATAAAACTCTCGAACTCTCAGTTTTGTAATCTAAATTACTTTTAGGCTCTGTTTATAATAAGACCACGCGTCCGATACGATCTCGCAATAATAGTTTATCACTATTTATATACACATAATCGCGACCTTCTTGTATACATCCGCGTACAGCAATTCGTATAGCGTGTGGAAAACCCATAGACCCCTCCGAGTACCTCCTACCCACATTTACATTAACAAGACGTTATTTCCACCCTGGCGGAATTCCACATCCAAATCAGCAAGAAACATCTCGAACCGCGAAACCGCAACGCTCCTCTTACCCATTCGTTATCGCATTCATAATTCCCGGTACCACCACCCTCTATTACTTCCGCTCCGTATATCGCATTACCTACCCTCGTCCACCATGATTCGAAAAAAATCTCCTAATTCACTCTCTACCCTTTCTGCGAACCGCAATTAACGCAGCTCGAGTGTAACGCGATCGGCCGCGCGTATAACTCGGTCGACCGCGCCGTTGAAAGCTCGCGAGCTTATACGAGCGGTCGGCTCTCTTGCGCGCGTTCAATAAGCCAAGGGTTTACGATGCGCGAACGTTCGATAAGGGCAGCTACCAAGCGCGCGCAGGATTCCCCGTGAGTCCTTGACGGCGTATATAGGTATGGGATTATACCGGCTATATATTATATGCGAGCTTGACACCGTCACTCGCGCGCGGTGTTTTTTTGTTTGCTTAAGCATTCGTGGGAAATGGAGCTTGGGGGGAGGATGGCTAATGCTGTTTGTTTTAACCATTTTAATTGCGAGACACACGGACGATGGGAGCACTGTCGGAAGTCGCGGTTGTGATTTATGACTCGCGGATACGCGCCGGCGCGATATGATTTATATTGAAATATGGAGATTAGGTCGCTGGGAAATCTGTTGAATACAGATGTTTAATTATTTACGGATGGTAGTGGTTCATGTAATAGGTTTTAGGTTGGTTGATTTTTTTACTTATTTTTTTTATTTCATGTATAGCGTGATTAATCAATGAGAAAGCTGGATTGAGTTGCCGATATCGTGGATAGGAAGTGATAAAATGTAACATCTCGAGATAAAAATCATTATTTGCTATTTATCGATGAACAATTACTTGAGTTAATTAGGTTTGAAGAGGTGGAGAAATACTGTAGCAATAATTATGACATTTATGATAAAAAGCAAGTTTTAAAACAACGATGATTTTATTATTTAATTATCACTTCTCAAAGCTGTTTTCCGTACACTAAAATAATTATTGCTGTAGTAATTACTAGCTCAATTTATTGTAACCAATGGTTACTTTCAAATTTTTGGCACAAGAGCCAATAATTTTTCACTTTCGTTGGCAATTTCAGTCATACAATTTAATGAGCACAGGTTGGAAATATTGAACTGTAGGCGATGAAAGATAACGGTTGTAGAATAGACAAATATTATTATTTTCTCATGCCAGAAATATTCAAAATAAATCCTAAAAATAACGTTCCTTTTTCTAAAATCGAGTATTTTTACGATATTTTAAATGAATTTTTAAATGAATTTTCGCCAAAAGTTAAAAATTATTTTTTAATAATTATTTTATTATACAGATTCAAACGTACACCTTAAAACATTTTTTCTGAATGCTAAACCCTGAATATGCAATTCTAATAAAAGTTAACATATAAATCAATTCTAATTACTATGACGACAGTTCCGATATTGAATTCGCAATACACTTCGGTGCACGGCAAATTCAAATGATTCATAGAGATTTTATAAAACCGAGATAGCCGGAATCCCTGAAACACTAAAATTTAAATTCATTGTTCGAATTTAGAGTGGCAGTGCTCGAAAGCATTCCTCTATCGATCTTCCAATATGCATACTGGGACCATTTCTATATAAGTACCCAGCATTTGAACTCGCTGAAAATACTACTATTGAGAACGTGAAAGGGTTTCTCCTATTGTTTACTAAAGCATTGTTTACGGAAAGCTTAAAAATCACGATAAAAATAAGTGTGAAAACATTTTTCTATCATGATTTCAACTAATTATGAATTGCAGAATAAAATTAACAAACAATTAAGTATTACGCCGCGCGTAACATAACATAAGTTTGAGCAACCTCATGCTGGCGAGGTCACGCCTCAATAGCGAGGAAAATGCCAGCGGTCGCGGCTGATATTGTGTTCCGTTGCGATAAACCGCTCGTATTACCGAATATAATGTGGACATCTGCCCCCCATACATACAGACAGCAGGCATGATCGTCTCGCGCGGCACTGCGGAAAAAAGGAAGGACTTTTGTTTAATTTCGTCTGGCCGCTCGATAAGCCTTATCGAGGAAATCACGCCGCCACATATGCTCTCCTCGTCGTGTCTTCTCGCATATATATGAGCGTGCGAATCGTACATATTATACGCGCGTATAACGACCTTTAAATGGTAAATCGATGGGCGTATGGAAATACATATACAGCTCGCGCGAGTTTATTTTATTCTCGATGACGTGCGCGACTGGTGTCGATTTTATAATTGAAACGTATTTATTGCCCTGGCCGGCGGGTCACTCGATATTTCGGAAGGGGATGGTAGAGGTGTAAGTCACTCAATCGCGTAATTTAATTAACGTCGCGGGTATTTATACGGTTATGATTTTGTTTGTGACTGCGAGTGAGACTATTTTCGAACGGAGCCACACACGCGATTGTTTTTTAATCTTTTGTACGCAACGTGTGGGGACGGTTTAGAATCGTGTGTGTATAGCGGAAACACTGGAATGCTTTTCGCCGTGGCCTATTTCATTCTAGCGTGTGGAATCACGTCTGAAAACTGATTTATAAATATCGTGGATTTTCAAATTGACTCTGGACCGAGTGACTGAAATACATAAAATGTTCGAGCTTATGAAAATTCATGGACTATTTAAATAACCGCATATATTATATTGCGAATCGGTAAACTTGATATTTCAATTTTATATATAAAGTTTAGTATTTATAACAATGATAATAATTACTTTTGACAGCGGCAAAGTCCAGTATACTTTTGAAATAATTGTTCAGAAGAAATTTAGAAAACTTTCTTGTTTCTTGAAATTTCTACTTTTGTTAAACTTTATAGAGCTCAAGGTATTACATCTGGTAGCATATTAAATAAGAAATAAAGTTTGTAATTACCGTGAAAGTAAAGTACTTATGAAGTGCTTAGCATACTCTAAAGTTATGGAGTTGTTTCTAAGTCGATGGAAACAGCTAATATGTAGAGAATCCGCAAATGGAGAGGAGTAAAGGGATATAATGCCGCCTCCACATCATTACGACTTCGGTAATCCTGGGATTAAGCTGTTCCCATTCGGCGAGATCTAATGGATATATTATGCGATTTGACGTGTTATTAGCCATAAGTGGATCTTAATATAATGAACAATACATTTCAACGAAATGCCTCGAAAATTGTATTTTATCGCTAACACTTTTTCAATGTCACATTTTCCTGTAAACACCATTCGACACACGATATCTAATTAAAAAATGTTAAGTCGAATTCCGGTGAAACGGTGAAATTTATTTCCGTTCATACATCTTCAATGTACATATACCAGCACCTGTATACGTGCCAAAAGATTTATTGAGAAGGGTTAATTGCTTTCTGTCTTTCCAATCGATAAGCGTTCGCCTTTGGGTATATACTGACAGCTTTTGTTCGGCACTGGCAATGCACTTTCAAGCATTATGAGAAGCAAACACGCGAACTGTCACGCCGTCATGTATATTCACGACGTTTACCACCAATCATTTTTATCATTAGAGTCAACATTATATCCGTTGAAAAATGCTAATTATGTCGCGCAACGTTTGTTCTACTCTACTAAGTGGATTTATCTTTCGGAATGTCTAATGAATAATAAATAGAGTGATTATATTTGGAATAACTAGATTTGTTGTAGCAGTTAATAACAAGTATAATTAATAATTAAAAGCTAAATCATAAAACGATAAATAGATTATAATTAACCATTTAAAAAAAAAAATGCCTAATGAAGTTATATCTTTTTACATGTTCGATATATTACAGATCTTTGCGAATGCGGCAAAGTTATTAGCATTAAGTTAATTTAGCAAATTTTACATGTTTTCTGAAATAATACGATTAATAAATATGGATATTTATTTGATGGAGAGATCCGATCAAATTAGACTAGCACGCGGTCCTAAATCAACTTAAATTCGTTTGGTAAAATTTGTGCAGACACAGAGAACATCTCTTCCGAAGCACGTTTTTCATGATTTAAATAATAGATTGCCTTAACTCTCTCTTGAGGTCGCTCGTAATTGAATTTACGCGTAGAAATGCAATTACTATAACCGACGTACATTCGATCTAATTAATATTTTTTTTGTCAATTCAAGAACAGTTCTATATACGTGTTATATGAGCATAGAAACTAATTATAACAAGACCGAGCTCCGTCATGGTAAAATTATCCAAGCATGTCTCTTCATACCGCCTATACGTATATACAATGTATTTCCGCACAATCTTATTAATTAATTAGCTATATCTTCTGCACTGCATCGCACGTAAACCGTAAAGGCGCGCGCACGGCCCTCATTATAAATTGAAATCCAATTTCTCGAAGAGCATCGGCTTTCACGATCGAATAAAGGCGTCGCGAAAAAAAGTTACATCGTAAAAGCTATTTCCACGCGCTCGCCTCTTCTTATTTTCCCCATTTCGATAATCCGTGCGCGCAAACTTGGATGGAGCGCACGCGCGAGTTGAACTTCGATTCCGGACGCCCGCATTCCTTCCAATACACACTATAAAAAAAAACGATCGAAACTGCAATGACAGCTGCGCGCAAAGAATATAAAAAAAGAGAACGAGGACGCAACGGAGGGAGCGCGATTCAATCTGGTATTGACTGCGCAGTAAATTTCGCTTTTTGCGAAATTTCACGGGCAAAAATTTACAGTGTTACTTTCCGGCGCTGCACGGCTGAAATAAATTAGCCTGACCGAGACTCGTGTGTGCGGGAGGAAATAAAATAAGAGATTTACAATATTAATTTTTGAGATGGAGGGAGAGATGTTTTATTTATATAGAGAAAATATTTTTTAAAGTTGTATAGATAGAATGTAAAAAAGAAAGAGTTTCGCTATAAAATAGTGTAACGTTTGTTACTACGGTATTTTACAGTTCCGAGGTTGGCGGAAACGACGTATGAAAACTCAAATAAACGAAATCCTGTGTTATAAAAAAAGAAAAAACTGAAAAAAAAAACTATTTCGATTTGAGAATTTTAGTATTTGCAAGCCCCTGCAAGCTCCTAAACCGCCTGCACCACGCTCTGCGCATATAAACGAATTCTCGGTCAGTGTAGCCACTCCGGCCAAAACGAAACGAAATATAAAAGCACGAAAACCCGAGACGGAATAAAAAGAGCAATAAACCAGTAGAGAGCGAGAGCTGCTGCGGTATCGTTTTGGCGGGTCGAAAAATTCATAAACACGCTCTTAAAAAGGCCGCGAGGGGCCAACGCACTACGCGGACTAGACATATACGCGTTAATTCAGCGTCGGCGCGATCATTCACGCGTCGAAGAAACACAAAAGCCGACGCTGCCTTCCCCCCCGAGTGATGGTATTTCTCGCCGGCTGGTATTCATTGTTATTCG
>UXGD01001197.1:0-38306 GCA_900474315.1 Torymus auratus | reverse complement strand
AAGAAAAAGGGCCCATTAGAGGGAAATGTGAGCACTGGGCTCCATTTTTAGGTACCAGAAATCGACTCTCCAATGCCCGCGAAAATCCGTTTCCCAATGGCCTCGGACTCTCCTTGTAAGATATCCTCCAAAATTAAAATGTTACAAAAGATTTAACCATATAGATTTCTGCTTATTTATATTAATGTGCTTTGAAACTGTATCGAGATATTAAATAAAGTTTACTGTTTACAAAAGTTATTCGTTATTAAAAAGCTGCTCGATTTCCCCAGAGATGCTGATCCTTTAATCCCATTCTACGGTACTCGGTTGCGAGAGAAATGTTGAAGGAAAGTAAATTATAAATGTATATTTTGTTCTTCGACGCGAGAAAATTGTAGTGTACGTCAGAAAATCAAGTAAAATAAGATTTATATTTAAACTTACGTATCGAATAGCATTTAGTAGAATAACCGTTTTTATAACTCACCTGTAACAGAAAAGAAAAATTGTAATTAGTTAAACATACAAACAACAGCGTAGTGGTTTTTGAGATTCAAAAACGTTTGTTTCATAAAAACAATGTAGATGTTAAAAGTCAGCACTAAATCTATACTGAAAAATATTAAATTTAATGCATATAGTATTACATTAAAAGAATAACAGAATTTGACGTTACAATAAATGAATTTCCAAGTCGAAACCGAACAATTTTATTAAAAAAAAAAAATTAGTTTGGACTAAAGAATAATTAGCCTAAGGACTGAAATCTATTGTTCAGAAAAGAGTTTGAAAGAAATACGGTTGATGATCAGTACAGTCTTTGAAAACGTAAACAAAACGTATATGCCTTTGAAAAGAAAGCTGACAAGGCCAAAGAATAATCACAAGTAATTTAAATTTATCTGTTTATTTCAACGATATTACCAACGGGTTTTTCTTGTTTACACTTTCAATGTTAAGAGAAGATATTTAAATCCAAATGGTTATCAAATTTTAATTTTCAAAATTTATTTATTTTTATAAACAAAAATACGATAAAAACTTTATTAAAATTGTATATTGGTTAATTTATTCAAGTTATAAAATATTTTAATATGCGTTTTATGGACTATAAATTATGGTATTAATATGTATATTTTTGTCATTATAAATTTCACAATAAAGTTGTTAAAGAATACACTTTAATATGACGAAAATTACTATCAATTATAAAAGACAAGATTAACGCTTTTCTTGCCAGTTCATTGTATTAATCACGCGGGAAATCTGTAGAAATGTGTAACAACAGACACGTAATGCAGTGAAATTGATACTATGATTGTTATGTGAATCATGAATGATTCAGAAAAATTATTATTCTATTTCAAGAATTTTTTGAACAAATTTTTGTTTTCTAGTTTGATAAATGAGCAAACTAAAAGTGTGAGATAGTTATATTAGATCACGAAATAATTTTCATAATTTCCCAAAATTCTAAGCAATCTAGTCAAGTATACATGTATGATTTAAAACGAAAACAAATTTGAAAGACACTGACAACTGTTATTTTAAATATAGACATTGTAACGTACAATTTTACTTTTACGGGAAAAAATGGCTATAATCACTGAGGTCTTTAGTCTGCACTATCTATAAAAACGTCACAGAGCTTTAAAAAAGTCGTCAACATTAACCCCTGACTTATCAGACCCAAAAAGCTTTAAAAGGCGAGTTCTAAAATTTATCGCCTCGGTGCATAGTCATTAGTCGATAACATTTTTGCCGTAAAACAATTTTGTCATAATTCAAGTCGTACTACTGATTCAGGAAATATTCGAAAAAAAATATTTTTGAACACAAATTGTCAAGAAATATGTTATTCCACGCGGAGGAAAATTGTGTAAAAAATTATTAGAGTATTAAGTGTCTTCGAAAAAAATCGTAAATTTTTATTACATTTCTAATAATTTATGCTATTTCAGATAGTAAATATTAGTGAACAAATAGTTGTCATGAATATACAAAAAAATAGGAATTTTCTCGTTAACAAATGCACACCGTGAACCGTTTAAAAAGTGTAAAAAAAAAATATGAATGACTTAATCAATTCAGTGATGAGTGATAAAAAAAATTGACATTAAATTACGCATTACAATATCTCGTAAAATCGTTCATTTTAGATCAACGAACTGTAATCTAATTCTAACCAATCACTACCTAACAACAACACCCAAATTTAAACCAACCGATCACAACAGATCTACCACCATTATATCAACTAAAAACCTTCTCAACACAATCCCTCCGAAATCGCCATAACCAACAACCCGCTTGTTGCACAATTTTCCGCAACGGTTCACACACATCAGTTCGCGTCATACCTTTCTCTCCCACGGCATCCTCGTCATCCACGGCTGCTCTCTTTTCCTCTGCATCACCCAAAAGATCCACACTCGTGCCACGGCTCTTCTCCACACTTTTCCGCTCTCCGTCGACCACGCGCCAGCTTTTCAGGGCCTTGCACGTGCGCGCGTCTAGCACAGCCTGACGTCACCGCGAGTACCAGCGTCATGATAGCGCGAACGCGCGCGAGAAAATGTAATCGGCGCTCCCTCGTGTATACTGTTTCAGCGGCGCGCGAGCCGCGCGGAGTGAGATTATAGCGCCGCACGTGTCGACGAATCAAAGTCCGCGGAGGTCAAAGTCCAGCGAGCGAAATGCCGAGGAAACCGTTGATCTCTTTCTCCTCTTGTTATATGCGTATATATACTGCGCGCGAGTACTTATATATGAGAAGCGTATGTAGCAGCGCTTGTTTTTGTTGCCGGGTCGAAAGTGACTTTATATATATACAGCAGCTATCGAGCTTTGAGTTTCCGTTGGCATGGGACAACAAGTGGTCGACGGTTGGTCGGTCGCGCGGGCGCCGATGACCTTTTCGATTTTTCGTAAACACTGTGCTCCGGATTCGTTGTCGATCGGAGCTATTCTTCCTCTCTATAGATGTATAAACCCATCGATTTCTCTCAATTGTATTTAAATTGAATCCACTGACTCTCTTTTTCCTTCCTCGCAATCACTGTATCATTTCTTCGCACGCGCATGCACACAACTCCCCCTCTCTAGAAACTGTCGACTCGTGCGCACTTTTTTCCGCGAATCGGGAATCGAATCACTGTCATCGCGGTTCTTCTTCACCTTGGCGAAACACTCGCATATAATACAGTACGCACACACATATACTGTTACGTAACCACCGTATTTTCTCTCTGTTCTATACACGCGCGCGTGTCGCCGCACAAAAGACTCTTTTTCTCACGTGTGTGTGTGCATCACAGCAGCGCGTTGCTCACTCTATAATACGCGCAAGTAATGCGCAGATACGCTTATAACCGAGCGGTGCGCGATCGGCGCTGTGCCACCTACGACGTCGTCGCAGTCGCCGCCATAGTCGTCGTCACGGAAAATACTTATATATATATTCGCTCGCAGCGAAGCTCATGTGTGTGCATTCGCTCGCTCTCTCTCTGTCGCTCGGCGAGTTCGGCTATATATTTCTCTTGCGCGAGTAGAGCGTAAATACGCGCGTACGTATATATATACGTAAACAGTTGCAAGCGCTCTCTCGACGTCGTCGACGTGGGTTCGTCAAAGGCGAAAGAGCGGCGCCGCTCTGTCGTGCCGTTTTCCCCTCTCTCTCCTGCTTGCTCTCTGTCTTTGCATATGTGTGCGCGTGTATGTTTTCCCCTCTGCAAGCAGCGTCTATATACCTATATTATATGCGCGGACGCGAGCGCACGTCACTGGCCTCCGCGCCAGCGCGCGAAAACTCTCTTTATCGCGCATTGTGCGCGTGTGCGAGCGTATACGTATTGGTGTGCGGGACAGTTTCTCTGTTTGTTTGCGACGTTCGTGTGCGCACGAAAGAGAAAGAGAGAACGTTTATTGGATTCGAACGAGCGACTTCGTTCTGATTATAACGATTTTCCGCAGCGTAATTTGCGCCAATTTGGAATTTTAAGTTTTACTTGAATTCGGAGATGTTTCGTTTGGAGTAAATCGCTGTTAATGATCAAATATAGTCACGAGATTTAGCGATAAGCTAATTTGTAATTATATAATATTAATGTTTGCTTAATTCGTCTGTAATCAGACATTATAAGTTTTCTATTCAAATTTTCCTACCTTTTTCCTTATAACCGTTCATTTTGAAAGCGCCGCAGTGTGTAATCAAATTCTAAGCTTTTTTTAAAGTCAACTTTGCGATTCTTTTCATTCCACGAAGAACCTACTTTGCAAAAGTTCAAGTTTCCAAAAAATCGAAAAAGAAAATTGAATCTACAGAGAGTTCCACATCCACTATATCCACACCGTATTTACACAGTTAGTTCTTTTTTTCAGAAAATCATTCGAATAACAAATTGTTTTTCCTCGAACAGAAAAAAAAACAATATTTCTCGAACGTAAGCAAAAGCTGCAAGTCGAGGATGACTATAAACTCATTGTCTTTTCGAAAACAATCGGTCGCGCTGACGTTCGCAATTTGCACATAAATCCACAAAAACTTTCTTCTCCAACATCGTCATCTCTTTCGTCATCGTCGTCAGGGCATCGGCATAAAGTTCAGCTTACATACGTCACACTCTATTCTCTTTCCGTCCGTCATCTCTCATCACTCTCCTCCCAAAAACAAAAAGAAGAAAAAATCGACGACGACACAAACTGCATCGTAAACTTTCAAAACACCGATCAGGAAATACCGCAGATGAAAATCAAAACAGCGAAATGGGGAAAGTACAAATATTTTATATTTTTGAGAGCACCGCGCGCGAACAACCTCAGCTGCGCGCGGCTCGGCGCGGCGTTTTAACGACTGCATGCACACGCATGCGTGCACGCGTGCTGGGCGCAATCGCCGGCGCTGCTATACACCACCACCCCACCTCCTCCTCCTCCTCCGCCTCCTTCTTCGGGTTTCCCCTCTCGTTCGCTGCTGCTGCCGTCTGATCGCTTCGCTGCCGCGCTGTTGCTGCGCTTTCTCTGCGCGCGCGTGCAGTGTGTTGCTTTTGTTCGAGAAAATGTTGTTTCGAATTTGCCATGCGTGTTATCGGATAGAAATGCGGGCGACAGGGGAAATGCATCCAGGAGAGAGAAATAAAGAGAGAGGGATCGAAAGTCGAAGGGATTGTCGGAGCTCGAGAAAATGGTGATTTTTATGGAGAGGTGATTTCGAGTCGCGTGGCTGCGATAGAAGTTTTGAGAAAATGTGGGTTAGGTATAGTTTTCGATGTAGAGTATTTATAAAACGGGTGAAGTAGATTTGTTGTTTTTTTGAAAAATAATATTGAACCGATTGTTTCAGTTTTAGAATTAAAAAATGTCTTATGTACTCTCTAAATTCGAATAAGTGAATATTCACTTATTTTAAGTGAATTTCACTTATTCGAATTTAGAGAGTAATATGGTTTTTATAAAATATAATTCTTTGAATAAATAAGTTCAACTTCCTTACTTTTTAATAAACTAAAAATTATCAAAAGCTACACCTCCTTTTTTTACGTTAAAACACTTTGACTTCGCGATACGACGAACATTATCTATATATAACGATAATACAGCGCGATAGCTACGCGAAACTACGTATCTCTACCGGAGCTCGCGCATATTACAGCCATTAATATTTCTCCCGATTAACGACGTAGCGCGTATATATAGAGCGCCTCTAATAAATTAGAAGTGATGCCCTAGCGTTTGATCGATAACACCGTAAGGGTTACTCCATATCTACAGCGCGGCCTGTAAGAAGGGGTGTAGTAGTAGTAGTATAGCAGCGCACGAGCTGATCCGCGCCCGGCTATCGGTCAACGTGCGAAAGGTTGTGTTTTGCATTCTCTTTGTATTGATTAAAACTACTTATTAATTACATGTCAGACATACGGGGGTAAGTAGAGGGAGGACAGAGTTTATGGATCAGGCGTGCAGTATCGCGGTGTTGCTCGTATAGTGTTATTGTCTTCCGTTCGTGGTACAGACGAGGTCTTGGCTGGTTAATCTTACACGGAAAAAAATAAATAACTACTGTTAACACAGTTGATTAGAGATTGGAATGCAAGGTTCATTTTACTTGCAACAATGTCGGTAAACACGGTATTAAAACAAAATAGCATCTTTCATTTGTTAAAGTGAGGTCGGCATTAGATTATAATACATTGAAACAACTTTAAAACAAATGAAGTTTTTTTTTCGAAAAGGGGGTTCTCCGTTTTTAAACGATTTTTTGATTGGATACTCCTTTTTGAAAAAGAGATTCTTTTTTCGTCCAATGAACTTTTAACTTTTTAATCGCAGTGAAAATTACATTTTAAATATTAATATTATGTCCATACAAATATAAAAGTTATTTTTACCGATTTTATAATGCCGTGTTAGCTTTTCCTCAAATCAATTAATTTAGTTGACGAAAAGCGGTTACATTAACTATACTTTCTTTTTTCCGTGTACAACATTTGAAAAAAATATTGGTTAGCATGAAAAAGTAATGTTATTTTTAACACTATGTATTTTTGATTCGACAAATTTACCGATTAATTAAACATACAGCACCGATGTTACAATAACAACTAAAATCCATGCATTTTTACGACACAACGTGTAATAAAAATGTTTTTTATCGTTCTTGCCTCGCTCTCTCGCCTCCTCTCTGTATATCTCTTTTCGCTGAGTCGCTGTGGTCCGATTACCAGAAAGCCTGGGTGGCCGCGGAATGGAGAAAGCGCGGATCCGAGCAAGAGCGAACGAGCGGGCGAGAGAGGGAGAGAGAAATTAATTGGAGCAAAAGGAATGACGGGAGATGATTTCGAAGATCGAAAAGTAAGAAGAGATCGATATCTGCGATTTTAAAATATGCCGATGCGGTTCTTTGTGTCGCTTGTTTTCGTGCCCGCATGAGATCCTTGAACTCGTGTTTGCTTGTTTTCATTGATATTGATTTCAAAAGTACTGTTTCTCTTTATTTTACCTTTTTCAATAAATTAATGTTTATATTGAAAAGTTGGTGTATAAAGTGTACATTTATTTAGCGATTTTAAAAAAATGTTTATCAAATTTATGTTTTATTTAGTTATATATATATGATAACTGTAAAACTGTCTTTTGCTAAACGTAGTAATTGAAAAGATTTCATATCCGGTGAAATAAACTGCGAGTGAATGCCCGTGCTCATTTGAAAATCAACTATAAATCAAAGTGTACGAAAGGAGGAAGTGAATCGAGGTGAAACAAGAGGATGTAGGCGGAAAAGAAATAGAAGATAGAAATGCTGAGGAAACCTTCCGAGTCCTGTCACATTCACGATTTACTTTTATGAATAAAAGGATGCTCGTCCATTTTGAACGAGAAATTTTGGTTCTACGCATTGGATTCAATATTCTCATTAATGTTATTAAAATTTTATATGGACCATGGACTAATATAATTGCGTAATTTCCATGATTCGTTTTTTATAGAGTAAAATATATATGCTATTTTTACCTATACTATTCAATAAAAACAATAACAGAAGGTTATTTTCAATTTGAAAGCTAATTTCATATACGCTGAGCGAAAAAGTTTTGTAAAAATGATCATACTGACTCGCAGAGTTACCACAGATTGTAATGACCCAAAAAGATACCACACTTTATGGTGAATTTGACAATACCTATAGTTAAGTTAATTTTCCTATATTTATAAGAAAATATCTACTAAACTTTTTTCTCAGTGTATATTCACGATGAAACTGCTAATTATAAAATGACTCATTCTTACAATAGTTTATTTACAACCGGATATGCGACTCCAAGCACTTCTTCTTTTTTATTGATAAGTTCGCAAGAATAACACGACATCGACACTTTTTTTATTTATATCATTCTCAGACACATATCTCCATAGGTATATAGATATTCGCGGTCGAAATCCAAAACCTCGACCGCCGAGTGGAGGTTATGGTGGATACGGTAGCAGAAACGACTTTTCAGCCCATCCGTCCGTGACTTCCCGTAAGGTGTTTCTACATTCACAAGCTCGACAAGTTCAATATCAGTAAATGATCTTGAAACATTATGTTATTAGAAAATTGTTAAACCTTTACATTTGTAGAAGTTTGTTTCGTACAATGTATGACCTCTATAAACGAAGAAAAATAAGACCCGGAAATTATTTTCAAAAACACAATCGTCCTTACATTTTCTCAAAAATAACTCCTCATATACATATTGATTAAAATTTCGTTAAACGCATTCAATAAAAGCAATTTGCCATTCATATACATGTATAACAAACATATTACCGATTGCAATCAGGTCCACACGCAACACGTGACTCAACACCTCCTTACTGTTTAACAATTCGCACACCCCGACCAGGAAGTGCGGCTCCGTGACGGTAATAAGATTCGTTCGCCCGATCGATTACATTCACTCCGCGACCTCGCAAACAAACAAACAGACGAAGAAAGTCAAGCAACAACAACAAAAAAGCCTAATCGCTCGGCAATTTCTTCTCTCAAGAAGCCGCGCGTCGGCGACTTGTTGTGCGCCGAGTTCCCCTTATTCCGGTGTATGTGCGTGAGTGTATCGGTATACGCGTGACGTCCGCATTTCTAAAATGCCATCCATCAAGTCGCCCGTGCTGCAACGACGCTCGCAAAGAAAAAGGAAGGGAGGCGTGTATAGAAAGCATCGCGCGCAAACAGGCACACACTGCGCCGGTCACTAACACACACACATACATTCTCTGTACCGGAAGCCTTATCGCTAACGCTGCGACTTAATTTTTCCCGAGTCATCGTCCTTATCTCCGCGCTGCACGTGTCTACATGGAAAATCGCGAAAATTCGGAATATAAACGCGCAGCGGCGACGACGACGACCTCGAGTCACGACGCTCTCGAGCGCGGTCACGTGACAGCGCGGGTGACGTAGTTAAGAGCTATATACGACTCACGTGGAGCGCACTATAGTGTATAATATATCGAAAAGAGAGAGAGGGACGAGCGTCACTCAGGCGACACTGCGCGTGACTTTTTTTCTCGATCTAACTCGAACGCCCTCGCATGTGCGTACGTGGTATTCCGTTTTTTTCGTCGCGTATTATATAGGAGCTTTTCTAGGAGAGGCTCTCCTATCGCTGACGCGTTTGGGAATAGGCTACCGCGAAAAGTGTTAAATAAATAGGCTTTTAGTTTGCGGTTGAATAGCGTGAGTAACTGAGATAAATACGATTGCTTATGATGTTGCAAGCGTATAATTTGGAATCTCAATTATTTAAAATAAAATATATATAAATCGCAAGATTTTCTTTTATTATAAACAGCTCGAGCGTTTTATATATACCGTCCATTCCAATGAAATGCTATATTATATATTTTATTTTACGAAAGATAAGATTACTATCACCCACCGATGCATATTTACTTCAGCACCGCTTTATTAGCGCATTCTCTCATATCAACTGAATCCCAATCGCCGCACTAAACCAATTATAGCCGGCAGCTGAATTAAATAAAATTCCACAAAAGCGAACATCACGATAATATTACACCTTTTCTCACCCTTTCAGGGCGCCGCGCATCTCGCTTCCCCGATCTCCTCGCGCAGAGTATATACAATACTTCGCACGGAAGAAAAAGAAGAATTGCTTCGCGCGCCGATACTATCGGGAAAATATTTACTCGGTATATTCACTTTGCCGGCATGTACACATACACACGTATAGACGCGCGGAAGGCATTTTATCGGCTCGTTTGTCGTTTCGATTGCTTTGATTTGATTTATCCAGCGCATGACAAATGTCTCGCGCGCTCCCTTTTTTCGCACACGCGTATTGTATATCTCGAGCGCATCCTTTTGATTCGCATCGCGCTGCATATGAGTAGCTTTATCTTCGGCGCCTATCGGAATGCGCTTTATATTTATACTTGAAAAGTTTCGACGAGACACATTCCCGCGCTACTGCAATGGTATTTGCGCATTATATCTTGATTGCAGCGTAAACAGCGCGTCCGCGGTCGCGCGCGTGTGCTTTTTCATTAAAAATCAATTGGAATATAAGTAATAAATCAATACGCGCGCGGATTTTACGATATTGTAAATCTTGGATTGAACAAATGTTTGCGTTAATTTGAATGCCGATTCAAGAATTCCGCAGCAATCTCGAGCATGCGTTAAAGTAAATATTTTTGTTTTAATGAACTCTCGCTTAATCGTCTTAGGTTAATTAATTTCTCATGTGCCGAGAGAGAGAGAGGAAATCGTAGAAAACAATTTAGTTATTTTATCATCGAGACAATGTGTGTTTTGTAATGTTGATGATTAAAATATTGTAAACATGTGATTTAGTCGTGTGCTTTTGAAATAAGTCGTATTCACTATTACTAATAACTAGTATACCTACCCTACTTTTTGGTCGAAAGCTCAAACTTTCATTCATACATTATGAGGTCAAACCTTCGATTTTAAGTAAGCAAGAAGTGTACCGTGACTTTTATCGATTTAATTACAGTGACGCATAAAGCAGCATAAAGATACCGCTACGATCCAAGAAGTGTAATAAACATTTTTATACGCTTGGCGTCAGAGTAATAAAAAATGAACGCGTGTATCAGCCGAACGTGACTATTTTCAGAAATTTCGTTCGGGGCGCGGGCAGGAAGTACATAAAAGTTCGGAGCTTTCCCATGTTTTCATAAAGATTGTATGATTTAGATAAAAAAACTATACTTCATTCGCACTATAAAACTTCATTGAAATATACATAGGGCAAGAATATTTGAAGCTGCCTACTTGGTAACATTTAATGTGTAATAAATCTTAAGAATTGAAGATTGAATGGGTTGCATGTACAAGTAACGATAATTATTCATTTTTATCCAAAAATTTATGTCAATTGATAAGTTCAGTTAAAATTCGTACTATTTAAATATTTAATTTCTGTATACAAATATATTATGACACGATGTACTCTACCTTCAGAAATCGCCTAATTTAAATTCTTATATTTTTCATTTGAATTAACGAATCCCCATTTAAAATAATGACAACACATAAGCCATAAATATACTAAAAAATATAACAATTAAACTCGCAATCTAACGAAACCGCCAGTGAACTATTTGCAAAAGCTCATCCATGTCTTTTTACCCACGCTCATTGAGAGTCATTCGCGTCAAAGCTCTCCTCTCTCTCTCGCTCCCGCTATCTCAACACAGCAGCCGTAAAACTATGACGCCAAATGACGCAAGGATCCGGGCATATACGCAGAAGCCACTATAACTCACTGCGGTCGGTACATAAAACAGCGCGCGTAACGCTCGCGGGGCGCATTGGCCTCATCGCGCGCTCGCTTCGAATCGAGAGGCGCCCGCCGAATCTTTGACCCCGCGGGTATGCGACGTCCGGAATTCAGATCGGCGGCGCGAGCGTCGGCCGGCTATTTAAATCGGGCGCGTGCGTCTGGCGCTCGCTCGCTTGCCTTGCGTTGACGCCGTCGACGAGACGACAAAGTCGACGTCGTTGTCTTCGCGGCGAAGAAAAAAATTGCGTCTTTGTGGGTCGAGCCAAAGGAGGATGCTGTCGTGTGACGGTCTTTTGGAATTAGAATCGGGTGCGGAAGGGGAGGAGTCGATATTTGTTAGTGGAAGGTTGCGGAATTCAGGTGGTATTTGTCGAATTGAGATTTTTTGTGGGTCAATGTAGCGATTGATTTGTAATGAAGTTGGGGTTATCATAAGTTTTGGTAAGATTTTTGGCTTTCAAGTAGAAAATGGCTGGATTGAGTCAGACGTATATTAGACTAATTTATTTTTTTTCTGGTTAACTGAAACCAGCTCACTTGTTACAAAGTTTGGCAGACATTCAATATCTTTGCTGATACTACTATTTCATATAGATATTGACGTGGTCTAAATTTAGACGATTTCAGCGCCTATAATAATCTCAGTATACATACAATTGACGTGACGGTACTTTGATTAAAAGCTCCAAAATGAATAAAATACTCGAAAATAGAGGCGTAAGCCACCGTCGCGTTATAGAACAAACATTTGATAAAAGTAATTAAGGTTTACAACGGCTATTTCAATTATAAAAGATTCCCTTAATTGAATCGATTCTTTCAACACTTAACCAATCGTTATTTGCACTGAAAATTCAATATCCTTTGAAATGTATTAATGAACTTTTTTCATAACCTTTCAACCGAAAAACTTTTCACATCATATCCCCTCCGCCATCGTACTGATCAAAATATTAAAAAACGAACTCCAAAAACGCGAAAGACACTTCACCCTGCTACACTATACAGCGCGAAAGATCAAGTTGCGCGTGTGCTCGACTCCCACTCCTCCTAACTGAACTTGGGCGTAAACACGCTTTGAGATTACTTTCGTACGCCGAGCCGAGCAACGCGAACGCGCGACAGCGCGAGAATTATCAATTAGAATTAATTACCAATTAAGCAGGCGAGAGAGAGAACGCGCGGATCAACTTGCCGCTGCTGCGCGCGAGTTTGCGCTCGTGTATATATATGTACGGGGGCGAGAAGTCGAGTGGAATCGAGTAGCAGCCCCCCCGGCGCGTGTGCGCGGGAGGAGAGGTAGGAGGAGAAGGTTGTGTGTATATACGCGATTTACAGAGTTAGTTTGAAGATGCGAGACGGTGATGGGGTAGTCGTACCTGTGGATGCAGGTAGCATTGTTAGTTGGTAAGGTTAGGTTTCGAGCAAGCAGTATATGTTTTTGGAAGAAGATTTTCGGTTAATGTGGATGTATCACATATATATATAGGTATAATAAGAAAGATTTAGGAAAATCGAATTTTAATTCACTGTAATTATTGAACTAATTGATTATCTATCATGAATGTATGATGATGGATTATATGTTATGTGGAGTTATTAAAGCTATAGTTTTTGCGCCAAGTTGAACAAATGACATAGTAAAATTTATTAAATACGTTCTATAGGAACTATTCTTGTGAAACGCGAAATTATTTAATAAAAAAATTAATATTAGATTTTAACAATTCAATAATTTTATTATGCTTGCTTCGTCCAATTATTCGTCCCCCTAATATACGTTGAAAGTACGAAATAACTCTAATCTTTCATTGAATAGATTCCACCATTACCCTTTAAATAAATTTATTCGAAACGCCCACTCTAAAAACGTTTACACCCGCCTATAACAAAAGCAAGCACAATACAAAGGATATCATCAAGACCTCGACAATAAACCTGAAAACGAGAGAGGCGCAAACGGCAATTTCATTATGCATCCTGCAGGCGCCTGAAAAAAAGCTGCACAGCGCTGCTCATGACGACGAATCATCGCACGGCGGCTCGCTTCGAGAGAGAGAGATAGGCTCGCACGATAAGCGAATTATTACATGAAACGCCTACGTCAGCCTCCTCGTATCTCTCTCTTTTTTTGCGCGCGTACGGTAGTAGCAACCTGCGCGTGAATCAGCGAGAGAAGAGCGCACGCGCTTGTGACGTGCTGCGGAGAGTTTTGCGGAAAATGCCGCGCGTGTGTGTATATAGAGTTCGATGGGGGCGGCGATGAATCGACCTGCGAGTGCGCGGGCGGTGGAGAGGAATTTCGATGAATGATGGATTTATAAGTGCGTCGGTGTGTATACATGTGGGTGGTTGGAAAGGCTCGTGGATTATCGATGTTATATGAATTATGGTTGTAGCGTCGGGGAACGGATGGTGATTGAATTGTACCTGCTTTTCCGGATGTAAAAATATCTTTCATATTTTTTTTAGTTTGGTAGAATTTGAGAAAAACTTGTTATTCGATTATCTTGTAATACTCAACACGTGGATTTTAAATGTCTAGATTTACATTGATGAGCAATGTTTATAAAGTGTAATAAATCAGATAATTAGGATATTATGAATAATATGCTAATAAATTTTCGCTTCGCAAAGTGAATCATGCTCAATGATTACACAGTGGAATGTAAATGAATGCAATCTGGAGTAACCATTTCAGAGTTTTTCAATTAAGCTACTGTATTAGCAACAAATCACACACTGCAGGCATTGTTAATTCACTTCGCCGTTTAAACTATTGTTTTCGTTACTTATTATCTCAAATTCAAGAACCATTTTGAAATTAAAATCAATATCACAAAAAAAAAACAAGATTATATCAACAACATTATGCCAGTATAACACACTCAGAAGATTGCTTTATAATTTGACCAAGCAAAGGATAATATAAACTGCACCCAACAACCCAGTTCGATCCGTTCATTATGAGAAGAAACCGATTGTCGCCGGCGCTTGAGGCGCGTGATTCATTCGGGAGCCGCGCGAGGAATTTACGATCCTGCCGGCGCCTCGAAAATTAAGTCTCGCCGCGCCCCGCGAAACGACAGTCGTCGCGAATTGTCGTCCGATGAATGGACGGCGCGGGAACATTTGCCTGACAAAAGTGTCGTGAAACCACGCCGTTCCTTAATAGGCTTTAGAGGAATACGAAGTTCGGGCTACAAGTGGCCACGATCGATCAATGAAGGAGCAGAGGGCAGATGTTTAATTGCGATCTTTTAATGAGTTTTGGGCGGGTGTTTTATGAATTTTTTGCTTTGTTTCGAATAAGGATAACTTGCCAAAAAGTGATTAAATCAAATCGGTAACCGGGGTTACCGCTGTGTTTCAAAGGGTTAATAAATGTTTAAAAAAACATTATCGTGTCTATTATGCAGAAATCGTATTTTAAAATCCTACTCCTACAGAGCTCCCACTACAAAATTGAAGACAAAAAAAACGCGTCTGAGTTAGAGGGTTTTTGAAACCTCTGCCGAGTTAGAGAGTATTTGAAACCTTCGCCGAGTAAATTTTCTTAAAGATGATAAGAATTTTGCGCTATTGTATACAACTTACGTAACGAGAAAAGTTATGTCGCAGCTGTTTTCATTTGAGTGTAACTTACCTGAAACAAAAAAAGGAATTATAATTAGAAAGGTTTATATTAATAATACAAAATAATATATATGCTTTATTTATTAAATATAAAATTTATTTATATTGTTCTGTTACGATTTAATTGTTGGCATAAGCCATGTGCACATGAAGAAAAAAGGACTTCATGGGGCCGCATTTTGTCTCGCCACCGATTCGAAGATAGGTCGATAAAAGAAGCGACCACGGCGCGAAGGTAGCGAAAAGGCTATCTCGTGGACGTTGGCTACTGCGCAATTTCTTTGTTATTTCGAAAAACAAAAAGTAAAGCGTGGTAATAATTGATTTTGTTTACTTTTACGTTGCGATAAGTGAACATTTATTCTGTGAAAAACCGTCAAAGCGAGGACATTGTTATTTACCTTATATTACGAACCTATTTTGTGTTCAGTTTAATAAAGCCTTGTTAATTCTTTCAATTAAAACCATTTTTGTTATTTTCCTGCCGTTAATTCGCTCGCAGCGAAACAATATTATATTAACGAATTATATTAACGAAGTTTTATTATTCATTACCTTTTTTTAAATAGCTACTTAGCGATTGAAGGAATTTCGGGTAAATTAGTGATCGATAGTAGAAAGATGTTTCGAGACCTAATAACCTGCTATCTTACCTAAAAAGAAACAACATTTTCTTAAAAAATAATCACTCCAGAATACTACCAACCCTAATAGAAACCACTATCACATCAGCTAAACATACCTTCATACCTTATAACACCTTATAACAAAGTCAGCGAAACTTTCTTTCCCTCGACTAACGACGCACGCCTCATCATGTCACCACTTCGTCGTCACCCTCACACAGGAAAACTCGAACCACCGCGACTTATTCACCCACAACGAATAAATAATTCAGCCGTAATACGCGCGCTAGGGGCCGGCCACGGGTAAACGCACTGCAATCCAACACCGCATGTCTTTGATGAGGGAGAGCCGCGCGCAAGAAGGCAAAAACCGAGCGACATTGTGTGTACAGGTCATAATAAAAGACATACATCGCGGTCGATTTGATGGACTTTTACTCCCCCTTGGTGTGAAATTACGATGATAATCCCGGTGGTAACCGCGGAGTCGGGTGTAGAGCTGCACATGCATGTCTGTGATTGCGTGAGTACGGGAAAAAGTGTCGAAATGGCTCGCGTAAGTGGTGTAGTGCATTGTCGCACTATTACCGCAGAGCTGCAGTGTCTTCTTGGGGGTGTTGTACGGAGAATTGTTTTCGTATGAATATTGTACGGGGTTGACATTTGCGTTGTGTAGCACGCTGCATGCATAGATACTTATTTTTATATTATACTTAAGTTTGAAAAAATAAAAAGCCCAGATAAAATTATTTTATTAGAATATTAAAGTTTTTAAAAACGAACCTACGAACTATCAATTTCAAGTAAAAAAAATGCAAATAAAGAAACCCTCCAGTTGACCATCATTAATTCAATCCGTGTCCCACATTCGCCTAAAATTTCTTCCCGAGCACTATACATCACATTTCATTCACCAAATCCAGCGCTCATTCAGCTCCGCAGCTATCAAGCAAGCCGGCAGCTGGCTATCTGCCTCTATTTCGCCACATAAATTTTGATTACGCGTTGTTTTCGCGAACAATTATCAATGCCTGCCAAACGCGCGCGAGTCAACAAGTGAATCACGCAGAATCGCGCGTCGTGTTCTCACACCCGTCGCCCGAGAGATGAATCAACCACTATAGATTTTCGCCAAGATATACACATTGCAAAACGATCTTTCTCTCTCTCTCACGAGCATTGCACATAATAATGATTCATCATCATCGGCGCAATCAGCTTTAACCGAAAACACACGTACACACGCCACCGATCATCAAAGGACCTAAACGGTGAAAAATATTCCCGCGATAAGCGTGCGTGCGTATTATAAACAAAAAAAACGAGAGCGCGCGGTTCGCGGAACCGTCGAGATAAAATTTATCTGCAGCGGCGCGGCTTGGCGAGAGAATCCGCGACCCCAATCGTCTCTGTGTGCGAGAGCGCGCGCGCTTTCGTGCGCAGGTCGTGAGAGGAAGGCCGGAAGACGCGCGTATATAAGTATATTTTTAGCGCTTGCACACATATCATTGTTGTTGACTGTACTATACTATACGCACGCTATATACGTGATTCTTCCTCCCCGGAGTCCGATGCCTATCGCTTGGCCATTCAAGTTTTCTTGAGGTATAGGCTGAAAAACTCGGGGGCCTTTTTTGTTTCTCTGGTTATTATTGTTATTGTGGATTAATGTTTTTTTTTTTTAAGAAAATTACGTAGACGTACATATTAACCGACTGTTTACATTTAATACATTAGCGGGCTGGAAAAATTGACCTTTTTGTACGGTACTTCTATACTGATGTGCAAAGAAAGATGCTATCGACAAGCCTATTGTCATCGCACACTCTATAACAAATTCATTCAGCCCTCGCGCGACGACTGCATTTTACAATTCATTCATGCATTTAGTCCATTGATATTTTTATTTCCCAAGCGGCTTTCAGGCTCATTCAACTCGTTTACTACGCACGTTCATTCATAAATAATTATATACGCGCCGTTTTCCTTTTTCCCTCTCCAACAACCGCGCTCGCTTTGAATAACGCCACACAACCGTTCGAGATTGTTTATGCCGATAAGCTCGTCCGAATTGGCGGCGACACGCGGCGCCGAAAAAGACACCGAAAATATAGGCCAGATGATACCGGATTAAACGAAATTTTGGCAATCGGCACTGGCTTCACACGTTATACTATATTCAGTGCTGTGTCTGCACCGCTGCGGTTTTTAAACACTTCGTTTGCTCACGGTGGATTTTTTGCGAGCTAAAAGAAGAGAACAATACGCAGCGGTAGCGCTGGATATATACAACACATTCAATTTTTCACGCGCTCATCCGGTTTAATCCATTTTTTGCCAATCCAATTCAGCCTCCCGCCAGCCCAATCTGTTTTGCTCTTTCTCCTTCGCTCGTATTTCTCCTCTATCTCTCGCGTTATCACGACATTGGACCTCTCTTTCTCGAGGTATACTTAGTGTGTATGCGCGTGCCTATATGCGCGGTAACGGAACGCGAGGCTGGTAATGTTTTTCGTGAATTAGCATACGCGCGCGTTTTAGAAGCCCGAGGCTGCCTAGTGTCTTATTAAGCGTTAATTTTTGCTTTCTTTGAAGCTATGGCGATAAATTTAGAAAGAGAGTGCTTTGCGGTTTGTTTACGAGGATCATTTTAATGGGATTTAACTTTTTTTTTGGCAGATTCTGGTGTCATTAATTTATCGGGTGTAAAAAAGTGATTGATTTTCAGAAGGTTATATTTATAGGCTTATTTTTCGTAATTGACATTTTTGTGACTTTAAAATTGTTTGTAAACAGGAAGATTAAATTTATGAACATTGTAAACATCGGGTTTGTCGAATTGAATATAACGAAAAGTATATACCGTTCCTATGAATATTCATAATGTGTATATATATATACGCGATGCCAACAAGGTGCAATGAACCAGACACTTCATTCGCCATCAGTATCATTTTAAAATTAATTTATTTAACGCCCAACAAAGACAGTATCACATCGCGCCGCATCCAACTCTAAACCGCCGCAGTCGCAGCTATCTATCTCTCAAGACATAGCAGCAGCTCGCTGTCTTTATACCCGCAGGCTTGACCCAAAGCAAGCGCGGCGAGCGTACGGTTCACGGCTCAGGTCGCGGCCGCTTCTGCTCGCGCCAGATAACGAATTCATTCACGACGACGACGGCGACTCTCTCTCAGCCTCGACGCTGCGGCGATTCATTCTCATTATCGGCACGGCCTCGTGGCGGCACAGCGTATCTACGCATGTATAATACGGTGCGTGTGTATAGTTGCCGAGACCGGGCGATTCATTCAGCTGATGCGAAAGGTCGCGCCGATATCGGTTGTGTTTGTGAGTAGTAAGTTAGGTACATGACAATCGTGTATGATCGAGGCTTTTTTTAGGCTTTAAGGGATGTGTGTGGAGATATTGCGACGGTGAGATTGGTAGGTGATTGTGGGGAGAGATTGGGGAGAGTTGAGTGTGGTTATGGATTTGTTTGATTATACTTGCTAAAACAGTGTTTCATACATTCATGTGCATAGTACTTAGAACACGGAGAAAAATGTTTTATTAAAAATTACTATGTTTTCTAGCGAAAATTGCTGTTTCTAGCAAAAATTGCTATATGTTTTTAGTAATTTTTACTACATTTATAGCAATTTTTGCTAGAAAACAGTAATTTTTTTAAGAATTCGAGTCTGTCCCCCGGTTACAACAAAACATATAGTAATTTTTAATAGAACATTTTTCTCCGTGAAAGTATTGGAAACAAATTTGTTCCAAAATAAAATTCACATATTTTAATACGATTTGCAAAAATATTCAGAAAATTTTTTGTTTAGTGATTTTATTATCATCATATAATTTGTTGTACGATGGAAAATATACATTCTATTAATTGTCTATACAAACTCAGCAAATATAAATATCTTTTCGATTTAGTATTTTAATCAGAAACATAACGAAATGTTAATAAATTATTATAAACGTGTTTTAAATAAACGGAATGCATAATACAAAACGAACATAGCCCATATATAACCGAACGCGCCGCCGAAATTCTATTTTCGTCAATTTATGAATTGACAATCAGCCGCGACGTACGCTCGAATATAACGCACCAATGCACTCACTCGCAATATATTCACAACGCACCGTCCCGAACGATCTAAAATTACCGAAAAGTCCCGATAACCCACTTTGCCCCTCCTTTGCCCGCACAAATGTCCTTTTTTCCGGCGTTTAGCTTCTCGCGTCCTAAAAGTCACACGCGCCATCATCCGTCAAAATTTTCCACCACTGTGCCTCGATGAAATATCGCAATCCCACACACGTGTCTTCCGCAAAAGTATATATATATATCTCGTGTAGAGAAGAAAGCGAACGAGTCTCGTTTTTCCCTTCCTTTATCTCTCTCCGACTTCCCTCCCATCCCATTAACTCGGCGTACTCGCTCGATTTGCATGCCGATGAGTGCCGGTATAAAGAGACGAGCTTTTTCTTCCTATTATATAGCGGGGGCGGAGGATCGGGAGTAAACGCCGTGGAAAAAAAGGATGAGTTGAGCAGTGGGGCTCAATTACTGGATGAATTGACGTGTTTTATACGCGAGAGGATTCAATAAACGTGTCAGCGGGTCGCGGAAGCGAGAGAAACACTGTCGCTTTCGAGGACGTGGGTATAGATGGGTGCGATGATGGTGACGGAAATATATGTACACGCTTTTATGCGATTTTTTGTTATCAATTTCGAATCTCTTTCGACGTGTTTTTATGCAGGAGCGGCAGTATTTTTTGTTAGTTTATTATAGAGCATGAATCTGGAGAGTAGCATACGTTGAAAGAAAGCTCATTTTTATGTGACCATAGCTCTTTTTATATTTTTATGAAGGACTTTCTTAGAAAACTTAATTTTGAAGAAAAGTATTTTCTTAAAAAAAATAAATTCTTCATCACATACTAAGCATGAAAATTAATTAACCTTAATTAATTATCAACCTAACAATTTAAAAAAAAAAGAACATAATAATCTGCATGACAGAGAAGGAAACGCAATTAAACATTTTCCCACAGCGATATACTCCGGGCTCAACCGAAACGAAATAAATTATTCCATTAGAGGGTCTTAAGGCGTCTGTAATTGGTCCGCTTATCCTTCGGTGGGTCGAAAAAAGTTTTCTAGGACTCTCTCACATAGCGGCGCGGGGGGTATAGTCGAAGGTGCGCGCGCGCGCGCGTAGCAGGGAGAAAAAGAGACAGAGCGAGGCGCGCGCGTGAGAGGACGAGAAAATCGATACCGAGGACGAAGGAGCCGATGCCGGAGAGAAGGAAGGACGAAGGGACGCAATAAGACGCGTGCGTATAAAGGGTGGCTCTCGAAGTACGCATCCGTGCTGTACTCTCCGTTGGGATATCGACGATATTCGCGTATAAGGGGTGATTTTGTAAGGGATGGTGAAAATTTTTTCAAAATTATCTTTTTTTTATTGTTTATTAAGTTAGAATAAAATTTTGATTTTAAGGTTGACGTTATATTATTAACCATTTATATATGATTCCAGATCAAGCACCAAGCAATCGAGAAAATAATTCACCGTATACTGACAATTAAATTAACGCTATAATT
Organism: Torymus auratus; assembly: GCA_900474315.1. Classification (NCBI taxonomy): domain Eukaryota; kingdom Metazoa; phylum Arthropoda; class Insecta; order Hymenoptera; family Torymidae; genus Torymus; species Torymus auratus. Next base: position 17,122 of record UXGD01001197.1, on the reverse strand, counting down.
ATACCTATTAATTAGCTAAGTTCAAGCTCGCACATTATTAACAAACTTTTCGCATTCAACATTTACCCATCGAACACCCTCACAGATAAACCATTAAACCCGCCAGCAGCGAAACTTCTGGTCAGGCTCGCAACAACTGCCGAATTAATTCAGCTTCTACGCTCGGCAGCCGCATTATTCCTCGCAGCTACGCGTGAAAATTACTCTAATTCGTCCCCGAGTTCTACATATACAGCAATATATACATATAACACCGAAACTTTCCTTGCTACCCCGTATATATAAAAGTCACTCGTTCGCTCGCTCGCTCGCACAGGGGAAAATCGTATTTGGAGCGCGCAGCAGAGGAACGGAGACAGAACGCGGAACGGAGCTAACCGCGGATCGATGCGTCCTGAATGACGCAGACGCCCACGCACGCACGTATACGCATGCGTTCTCTTCTCTACCCCGCGTATATAAATAACCTTTGACCCCGCACGCACCCCGGGAACGAAGATTACACCTCTGTCACTGCGACCTTTACGTCTGCAGGGATGATGGACAAATCGTGGAGAAGTTTCTTTATAAACGATGGCCGTGTATTCCACGGTGCGTTAGAGTATACACACATCGATCCACAGTGGTGGAGTCACAGAACGCGTTCCAGGAAGTCTTCGTCGTTGTTGGCAAAGTCGCGAGACGGAGGTTTGAATATTTATGCTCGATGTAAATGTAATGGAGATTTATGTTGCGAGTTATGCTAGGCGAAGGTGGGCTTTCGCAGGGCCGGATAAGGTAAACAACAACGCATTAATTTTTGATGAGGCGAATATCAGCGCGCGTCGTAGTAAGCGGAAGATGTTTATTGTTATTAGTACGGGGAGAGCGGTGGATTATATGCTTGCCTGTAACGTCGTTCGCGTCTTTGAAATATTTATAAGGATAAGATATATATAAAGCATGCCGTTAAATCCCGAATGTAATACAATTTAAAAAAAAGTATAGTAGGAATACGAAGCTATTTGTTGTCAATCTTGTAAGTTATTTTTTGGCAAATGTATCCGATTTCTTCACCATCGGATAAACTTACTATCAGCCATCGACTTCAACCCCCTTTCAAAATAAATTTTCAACCTAAAGAACATTACATCGTCTCTGCGCGCTATATCGACAAATCGAGCGTCCTCGCGAAAAATAAATATTTCGCTATATCCTCCTCAGCATCGAACTCCATCGCTCACTCGTTCTCCTCCCCTCTTACATCGCCTGCACCCTCGCGTATAACGACGTCGTCGAAAGACGTTCGAACATATTGCGCGGCGTGAAAATCCTCTCTCCCTCCTGCGCACGGCAAATCGACGCGAGGACACATCTTACCACGGCCCCCATCGCTCATCCCGCACAACGACTCCCCTCTGCGAGGCGCGACTGTCTTCGGAAAAATCCGGCCCATCTGCGGCCCGCGGGAAACTCTTCATCACTGTCGCTCGCTCTGCATTATGAATAATACTTACATAGCGGTGCATGAGAACGCGCGCGCGCGCGATATTCTTCAAAAGGAAGATCACGTACACGCGATATTACGAGAATGTATCGGCCGAACATGACGCGTGTGCGCGTACATGCGGGTATGGATATCGGGAGGTTATTCGCCCATGCCGCGTGTGATTGCGAGATATTTTTTCATTTGCGGATATGTAAGGTGGGAATAAGTATGTGCGGTTGGGACGATTAATATATGATATAGCTGCTGGGCATCAATTATTAGGGAGCAGTTGGTACAATAATAAATATAAGGTTATATTGCGAGTATAAAAATTATAGTTATGCGAGCTACGCGGGGTGGAAAAATTTCGCAGGATACAAGTGCGCGCGCGTGCGCGGTGAAATAAAGTTTAATATTTTCCTGAAGTCGTAAATTCGCGCGCGTCCGAGTTGTAATAAATTCAATTGTTATTTCTACGCGGCAAGGTTGTTGCAGCTGCAAAATCTATACGACTCCGGTGGCTGTTAACACGTCGAAATGGTGGGCTGTTAAAGTTTTAACAACACAAAATGGCCGATTCTGAGTGACCTACCGTACAATGAGAAACTATACTCCACGCGGATTAGATTGCTTTTTCCCCGTTTTGTATCGCGGTTTTAACGAACCAATTATGAGAAACTTGACAAACTTTACATTTGTTAACGTGTAGAAAATCTGGGGTGCATTGATCAATTCTGAATAGTACAGGTCTGATAATGTTTTGTTTGCGTGTAGTTAATTGTAAATTATTGTTTTGATATTTCACATAAATGTACTAATGAAAAAATATTTTAAAAAGAAGTATACGGAGAAGTAAACGATATTATCGCGTGTTATGCATTTTTGTGGTTAAATATGTATCAGTACAAGTAGCAATTGCACTTACATACGTTTTACACGAGAAAGAAGTAAATGTCGTTAAATGTGATTTAAGGAAATGTTGCTGAAGCGAAATACACCGGATGCTTTAATTGCCCTGCGCCATTAAATTTATAAGCGAAACGCGGACTCGCGAGTGTTTGAAGTTATGCGCATGAAGTGTGTAAAAAGAAGCGACGGGAAAGAAATTTTAATTTGAACCGTTTTCTAGAATCTTAATGCTACATTAAATATGTGTTAAAAATTCATTTGTGCAGAAGGTAGAAAATTGGCTTTGGATATATACCTACGGTTAGACCATTAAGAACACTTTACTTCGATAAAAAAAAAACCCGCTGCCAATTCATTGGCACGTAGCTAATTCCTTAAAATAAATGCATCGTTTTTATATGTATAGTATATAGTTCAAATATAAAATGTTTATTCATTCTACATGTTTTAAAATGATTTAATTCATATCAATATCTTTCTTAATTTCGAAATATAACCTACTTAGTTTTGTTTAGCTGTAACATACATTTTTTAGTATAGCGTTATACCCACCCACAAGGGCGGTGTTATCCCACATAACAATAGTAATCATAATATACTTTGTTATCGTATATGTTAATATGTTTTAAAAAGTTACAGTTAAGTATTTATAAAATATGCTATGAGATACTGAATTTTTAATAACAGCAATGTTAGATATTATAGTATATATCTATTCAAACTGTTTATAAAATATTCATTGCATTCCTATATTTATTGCATTGTAACAATTTATTTGTTAAAAGGAAATTATCGAGTTTGGGAAGTAAAGGGGAAAAGGCGATTTGGGAAGTGTGCAAATGAATTTGTACTCGCACACGTAATTTAAATTTGACACTATAACAACATGTGTTTATTCATCAAATTGTATATGAATCTCGGCGACGAGGACGCTGCACTCCTGGGCTACATCTGTCCATCTTTTACTGCAAGACATACTGCTTCATCTCTCCTTTGGATGTATGCTACTTACTAGACACTTGGTGCGAATCAAGCCCCCTTTAAGTTTGTGCTGTCGCCTCAGCTTGTAAGTAACATTCCACATATCTCTATTGTTACTTTAGCCTTTTATTATTCTTGTAGGAGTGACTTGGAGGATGCATTTCGATGCTGATTGTAAGTATCGCGAGTATAGTGTTTGAATGATTTATTCTCATAAGGTAAGAGTAAGCAAAAATTTCCACGAAACTTAACAATTTTCAACAAGACCTATTTCAACGACGATGAAAACTAATTAAATCAACGGAAGTTTTCCCCTTACATACAAGTATATACCTAGTTTCTTAGATATATGCCCCCAACTCGAAGAAAGCACTTCCAAAATTCTACACAGACTTCTGATTCACCCTAAAAAGATTCAATCAAACCCCATAATCCATCTAACACGGATCCCATTACCATTCTAATCCAGCTCTCCTGCGCACCCTCGAAAAAAAACATCCTCCTCAATACCCTCACAGTAAAGAACCTCCACCTCCTCTTCCATGCAAATAAGCTGCGATCTCGCATCGCGCAACACGTGTGTTCCACAGCAGCAACAGGACGCGTTCCTTACACAAAACGCGACCTTCGCCGTGTCGCGTGGCGCGCAGCCGCCGCCGCGTTTCACAAAAGCCGACGCGCGCGCATTATACACGCGCCGCGTGCAGCTTTCGATGGAAAGCCCGCGCGCGCACGTACACACACACATGTGTTTGCGCGCGGAACACCTGGACCACATTGGAAAAAGACGGCGGGCGTGTGCCGAGGCGGTCGAATCCTTAAAATATACCTGAGGAGAGAGAGAGAGAGAGCGAGGAGCAGATGCGCGAGAAGGGAGAGAGAGCCGCGTGTGTGTGTCGCGTGCCGGTGCGCGTGCGGTCTGCGTGCGCACGAGCGCCTGGTATATATAGGCTCTAATGACGATAATCGCGAGTCGACGCTGATGATCTTTATTGCGATCTTAAGAGAGAGGGAGAGAGAGATAGGAGAGTGAGGAGCCATGGGGGCAAGGATAAGATTCGCGCGTACGAGCCCGCACGCGAGTCAGGTTTTGAGGTGATAAATTTGTATGCGAAGTGACGCTGGTGGTGTGGATGTGGTTTTATTTCTTTTTTACTTTTTGGATTTGTGGGGATGACACGAACGGCCGGATGTTTTCGAATAAGCGGATTTCTTTATGGATTTGTTGATGTTGTTGTTGTCGTGCATGCGCCTGCTTTCTGCAAGGGTTGGTGCGCTTTTAATATGCAAGCAGATGGTTAATGACTGGAGGTCTTAGGGTGACGCTGTCAACGTGTCTTTCACCTCGCAAAGTATATATGAGGTTATTTAAAATCGTAAATTTTGCTTTAAATCGTTGGATATAATGGTCATCGAACTCTGAAAAAATTACTTGCTTCTCGTTAATTTTCATCTACGAAATAATGAATATTTTACTAGAAAAGAAAAATAATACACGTTTCATCCTCGTGCGCAGCAACACTGAAACAACCCTACCAATTAACCTAATTTGAAAGCGCCGCCGCAATATTTCCTTAATTAATAATTATTACTCAGCAAACACCGCGTTGTATATCTTCGCCGGCCGCCAAATTAGCTCAACCACAATAATCTCGCTGAAAATTTAATGCTCACCTTCCGTATCCCATAACAGCAGCCATCTTACTTCGGACTATAACCAACCCCCGGTAAAATTCGTGCGCATACGCACATTTTTATATATATATTATTATATACCACACAGCTCTTGCTCCGCCCAAAATTTAAATCATCATCATCGGCCTAATTAAAGGCATCGCTGATTTCGCCGCTTAAATACCGAGTCGTCGAAATTTATATATATTACATATACGCGAGCGACGTGTATAAACGAAAGGTGCGCGCGCGACACTCGCCTATATACATATATATAACGAAGCGCCGAAGGTGGCGGTGGCGGCTGCGGATATATTATACTCGGGGGGCGGCAGGTGATGCGCGCAGCCTGCCACGCGCCACGCGTCTACTGCTGCTCCTCCTTTTTTCTCTTCCCGTCCCTCTTTCTGTTCCTCCGACTCCCGGGCTTAAATGTTTGCTCGTCAAATCGCCGCAGCGAGTAAGAGAGATGGGCCCCGCGTGATTTCAAGCGCGGCCCGGGATTACGTATCGTGTCTGGTTTGAACAGTGCCTTATTTTTTTTGGACGAGTGGTTTTGAAAGCTGGAATTTATATACTTGGATATACGTTCATTATATTTATTTATTTTTTGTTGTTGTTGAGGGTTTGCGTATTATTAAAATGTATTATTCGGAATTTTATTTATTATAAGCGTATATCGCGTCGCAAAGCTCGGCTCTTTTACGCTATACAAGTAATACGAGCGAAATTTATTACAGTCGTTTTATCGGGTTCTCTATTGCAAAGATTACGCACGATATTTATTATACGCGCGCTTCTTTTTATAAATATCAGTAATACCTATAAATTCTTATTTTAAAAAACGTGTATATGATAAATTTAACGTTCTCTTTTATCGTTCACAAATACTGCTTTATCGGCGTGGATTCCCAATAATTTGAACAATCGCGCGACACATTTCTCTCCAATCCTCACAAACAACACAATCGACAACTTTAAAACACAAAAGTACAAAGCAGCAACAAGTAATTTCCCTTCACATCCATCCCGCGAAACCCAAAATCAACAAGTCTCTCGTCGCCGTCGTCTAACCTCTTCCACCCCGCATTGCCGAAAATAAAGCCCTTCTTTCTCCCCTTCGTCTTCGCATTCTTCCTAAAGGACTGCCACCCTCGCTGCTCGAAAGGCTTTTTTTTACATCGCTGTGTGCGCGCGCGCAGACGATAATGAGCAGGCGCGGTGCGCGTAAAAAACAATTTTTTTTTCTCCTCTCTCCCTCCCAACGAGACGAGGCGAATTTCGGCGCGGGGAAGGTGGCAAAGCGCCGAAAGAGCGGGTGCGCGCCGAGTACAAGAAAAAGGAGAGAGAGAGAGAGCGAGAGAGCTTAAGCAGGGGGCAGCAGGTGATGCGCCAGGTGGAGTGCGCTCGGCGCGTGCGCGCCGCGTTTCTTCGCTCTCTCTCTCTCTTCCCCCGTCGCCTTCTCTTCTTCCGGTCACGTGCCCCCACACCCTTGGAGCGCCCCCACCCACTTATATACACGGTGTACAACTGCGTTTCATTATTCGTCTTCTCGCTCGCGTCGACTTTTTCTTTTCTTCGCCGCGCGCACAGGCTGGCTCGTGCCGGAGAGAGAGAGTACGTTAAATGTGTGTGTATATAGAGAAGTTTCTCTCCCTCCATTTTTCTCTCCTCTTTCGCCCTTATGCCTTGACGCGAGAGCTTTTTTTCTCTTTCTCTCTCACTCTCTTATACTCGCCGGTGTGTATGACTTTGCATTTACGTAAATAACGCGTGAGGCTTTTATCGACGGCAATCTTTTTATCGGAAATTGCTTGACTTTTTTCACGCGGAGACCAGTGCCATCAATTTTTTTTTCCATGGGTTTGGGGATAAAAAGAGAAAAAACGGAGAGAGCGAAAGGATTATTATTCGTGTTTTCTTTTTTTTCGAACGAGGAATGAATATTTACACGTTATTAAGATATAAAAGTTTATCGCGAGCGAGGAATCTTCGTGGCCATATGTGCACGCGCACGCGCTACCGAGGTTTCGCCACTTTTTTATAGGGTCTTTTAAAATAAAATGTTGCTTTAATGAGCTCACGACAAACGTGTAAGCTCTGCGATTTGAATAATTAAATGCGTAATAATATAAGCTTTGGTTTTGTTAAATGTTTGGCGTAAAGTGTACATATAATCGATAGAAATATGTTTGAACATATTACATTTATAATTCTATGCTGGCCAATATTCGTATTGAATAATTTAGGATTTGCACGAGGGCAAGAATAAATTCATTGTAGTTCGAATGATATGTTGGAACCGGATTATCAACATAAAACACAGAGGTTAGCAACCGTAACATTCGATGTGTTTCTGTTTACTACTCTGCAATTCAAACTATATATTATTCACTACTTCGCTTTATATTATGACGAGAAACGTGAACTTGTTGGCAGTAAGAAATATCGGCAAATAAAGTTCCGAGGTGGAAATTGTTCCGGAGAAACTCCGATAATCGTGTCGGATTTTTTTATTAGCCATTATAGCTTTTACGGTTTTCATTATTTACAGTTACAACATAGCGGAAAAAAGTTGTTATTGAATTAACAAAGTACTCTCTGGTACTCAAAGTAGACTCTGGTAGCCGGCACATATAGCGGGAAAAATCAAATCTCAAATTTGGCATTTATTTATACTTGTGCCGAAATTTTATTGTTTTATTAAACCTAGTGAATTTGTAAATTAAATTAAGTTCAGTTAAATTAATCTTAAAATTCAGTTATTTAAAAAAAAAGAAAAAAATTAGTTAAAAAAACCTTACTTATTGCCTGGCTATTTGGGTTTAAGAATTTTTTTAAATAATCAAATTGCTTACTGTTGCATGCCTGCGTAACTTCAACATGAAAAAGAATTTCAAGACAAGACGATAATACTTTTCATATTTACTGAAAAGACCAAGACAAGAAAGAAATTTTCAAGAATTTACAAGAGCTCGAGACAATATAAGTACGGAAATATCGTATTGTCTTGCTCTCGTGCAGCGCTACTTAAAGATAATTTTAAAAATAATGAGCCGTTTGAAAATGGAGAAAAATTTTATTTAAAAAACTTTTTTACGATGATAAATATTAACTAATTGATATTTCGTTAAAAAACAGTTTACAAACATCAAAAATTTTATGTAGAGAAACAAAAAATATCGTCACCATCAAAAACCTCGATTCAAACCATCTTCACAAAAGACTTTAGCACACTCCATCAGACCCGCGCACTTTCTCCCATTCCCCTTGCCGTACTTCGCAAACTTCGCACAAAACCCCAACCGCTTCAAAAATCCAACTACAACCATCAGACCGCCGCGAGCGATTCGCTAAATACGGGGATTTCGCTTTCAGGCCTATTTTGAGAAAGGTCGGCTACTCGTGAAGAGATCATCCACCCCGATAGGGAATCGAACCGACAGATGCGCCGCGCGCGCGTAAGGCGCCTGCACGCCGTTCTTTATATGCCCATGCCTTTCTCTCCCCACCGGTTGAACGGCCATTGTTTTTTCGTACGCGCAGATTCGGTGGTCGTTCGCAATGAAATGCGCGGGTTTTACTTGTTTTTTTTTTATGTGGGGGGATTGTGTATCTTGCCTCGATTGTCATGTTTTTACGCGAGTATAGAGAGAAATGAGGTATTGTGTAATGAGTATATATACGCCCGATAATTAAAATTGATCGTTTGTTGTCTTGTGGGGTGGTAATTACAGGTTTGCGTGGGTTTCTCTTATTACGAGCGTATAAATTTTGTTTACGGAGGTTACACTTGCGTATCTACTTCCAGCCATTAGACTGAATAACGATCGAAGAACGCTTCAACTTACCTGGTGCAAACAATAACAGATAATTTATTAAGATAAAATGTTCAATGATATAGAATGAAAATTTTTGGTTACACGAGATGCATCGTATTATGTTACTTTCAGACAGGAAGAGTTCCAGACTTCCGTCGAAAGCTCCGCGAAATTCTTCGCCGCTGGAGAGACGGACATACGCGCAACCCGAGCGGGGGAGGGAGAAGGCGCTGTATGTAGTAATGATGAATGAGATCGTGTCTAAAAGTTTCGCGGAATGCTTATAGGCCTGGAGATAAAGATGCAACACGCACGTTTGCCTTTCGCGTGTATCAGACACCGGGATCTTTGTGCTTAGCTCGTGTCTGCTTCTTCAGCCCCGGCTATGGAATGAGGTATAGGGGAGAGAGAGAGATACGCACAGATGTACGCCTATGTTGACTGAACTTGAGTTTGTAGAATAGATGTAGACTTGCTATAGAGTTTTCGTAGAACATGAAAGGTATGTTTAATTATTTCATAGCAAAAGTTGAAGTTGCTACCTTTAATATGCAATTAAATTATTCAGTCAATAGTTTATTATACCTGCAATGTTCACAGTCATATTGAAGTTATGTAATATAATTTTCTTACGACGACAAGTGTACCTATATTGTAACAGAACTTCGCTTCTCGCTTATAATTACTTATTGATCAACTCTAATTACTTTCGGTATATTGTTTCTATACTGTTTGACTTTGCATATTTCATTATTCAATTAATATATATAACTCACGATGAAGTTAACATGAAGGCATTTTTATTTCTAAAGAATATATTTATTACATTCAAATATGCTATATTAAAAGATAATTTATTTGAAATTATAAAAAAATATAATTTAAAAAATTTTTGGTAATAGATATTCAAGAAATTTACAAGTTACTGATTTACTGACAATTTACCGTAAAATTTGAATTTTCTAACTCAAAATTAAGATATGCTAAAATGTACACCGCACAAACCCCGTTTATCATCACCCACAATCATCGCTTTCACAGATACATCATTTTACGAAAAAAAAACTTTCCCTAAAAACCTAAACCATCATCCCCCGACGCACCAAGCTCAGCAGCACCAGTTCAGCGGTCGAAGCACTTAGTGGCTTAAAAAACCTCCACCGAGCCAATCGCAACCACATCTGCTCTCTCTCTCCCGCTACCAGAGAGTGGATTAAGGGTTTTCCGAGCGAGGTCGACAGGTCGGACTTTCTCTCCCTCTTTCACAACCTGCGTCCCTACATACATACACCTTCGGCTTTCGCCTCCCCCTTATGAAGGTATCAGCCACGTGCCGCGCGTCGACCGTCAGCTGCGAATCGCGCGCGCGGCCGCGTGCTGCCGCTGTCTTTGGATGATGTTATCGGGATCGAAGAAAAGAAAAAAATAAGAACAAGGAGTTGGATGAGAGGGAGAGAGAGAAGGTCAGTGATCGAAGTTTTGAGGGTGAGGGTATGGCGTTAGAATATTGTGTTGTGTCATTGAAATATTTCATCTTTAAGATCTCGTTTGAGCTTTATTAATATATTATGGGCGTGCTAATGTTAATTTGTTTTCTTAATTGGAGGGAGAAGTAATATAATTTCGCTCGTTAAAAATTTTATTTGGATAATTTTTTTATTTTTGTGTGATTTAAAATGATTCAGCTTGTATGTATTGTTTAATTCTTGAGACACGTCTGACTAGTTCAGACCGTGTTCTACTTCGTCGTTCATCTATAAAACAAGATAATTATTTCCTATAATTAATTTTTGCTAGAGTAAAAATAAATAAAATGAAATACAATAGAAAGGCAAATGCCTTCGAGGCACGAGTCAATAATTAGGCAAGAAAAATGCAGTTCTGAGTAAACAAGATAGGGCAATTAACCAAATTTTCAGCTGTGGCTCGCTGACTCGAAACGAGCCACGTAAAAGGCTATCCTTAGACAAAAAAATACACGCACACTCCAGCGGTTATAAGGACAAGGTGCGCTGACACGAAATCACTTCATCGCAAGAGCAGATGCTCCACCGACTTGTTCGAAAGGGAACCGCCGAGTGTAAGCATGCATGCATAAGTAGATGTAAAGACAGATTATAATAATAATTAAAGTTGATCAGCAGTTGGACAGGTGATTTACAAATGATAAACATTTAATTTAATCTGACTCGTAAAATTAATATAATCTACAAGTGAATTAATTAATTAATTCATTTCAACTTAAATTAATAAATTTTCAAAAATGTCATATACCAGATTGATAAAATAATCCTTTGAAAACGCACCGAAAATAAGGAACCTAGAAAACAACGATTCACGCTGCACTTAGTATACTTCCCAGCGGCAGGATTAAAACGAAATAATACATCACGGCGAAATCGCGGAGTCGCTTAGCGTCAGTCCTTGCATCCAGATACGTCTCGCACCCTTTCGCGAGAGCGAGAGATATAGACGCGCTCGAGGCGATTTGCGCCGTCGCGAGAGAGGATCGATGACTCCCGACGCCGAGTAAATCAACCGAGCGCAAGCGAGCGAGAGAGAGAGAGTCGGCGAAGGAGATATTACGCATTCAAATTGCTTATTCGAATTAATTTAAACGGGCTATGGGGGTTGACGCGCTCTCAAGATTTTTCCCAGCCGTGACAGCAGCAGGGGCTTTATATTAATTTAGCGATAGTGTGCGGGCGCGGCAGAGATAAGTAATTTTCTGTGTGTACTCAAGTGTAGGGTTAAGTTTGATTCAATTTGTGGTGTATGGTTAGTTGAAACGCGATGAGATGATGCTGGAATTCGTTGTGGGGGATTTTCGGTCGGCGAATTAGGCTTTTAATTGATTTTTGTGTTTTTTTTGGGGATTTTAATATATTTGATTTGACTAAATATTATTGGTAGAGTAAACTGGATATAACCGATTAAAAAATAACATTTTTACTAAATATTTTCATTTATCTGAAGAGTGATCAGCTTTTTATGAAAAAAACGTAAAATCACGGAAAATTACATATGTATTTCGTCTACATTTTTCAAAAACTTTATACCTAAATTCAACTACAGTTGATGGTTTCATGAAAGAATATATACTTGGCACAGCATCAACATGTTTTTATAGCGAGTACCGCGAAAACTCGACTGTTTTCATTTTCCTTTCCCAGACGATTCTAAATCATCATTACTGCTAAGTTCGCCCACATTGTAGCTTTCGAATGTCACGCGGATCTCCGGTTTACTTTCATCCTAGCACATGCAATGTGTCATCGCAGAAGCGCGAGAAAGCAAGTGAGAGCTGCAACTTTTCGCGGCGAAAACGAATTGCGGCGACGACAACAACAACAACAACAACAACAACAGCAAAACAAAAGGACATGCGTTTATGCAAAAAAAAAATTAATAATAGTAACCGATAATGTTTTAAAATATTTTGTTGAAAAAAGTTTATGGTAACATCAACACAATAGTTTCTTCAATCAAACCGTCATATTAATCAAATACGACTTTCAGCCCATTCTCGAAGCGTTCAATACATCTCCCCCCTCCAAAAAAAAAAATTATGTACAACGCTGCTCAGAAAGCTACAATGCAGACACGCGGCCCCGCGTCACGCTTCATCCCGCGAAGAAGCTTAATCATCTTCTTCTTCCTCTCTTTCTCTCCAGCCAACAGCAGCATTCCTCTGCCATCTGGAATCTATAAAAGGCGAGGTCTCGGTAGCTGCCTCGTGTAGCGCGAAATCACGGCGTAGCGAAGGCAAACCAAAGCCACACGACGATTGAAACACAATCCAGTTCGCCCCTCTTCCTTGTCGTTATATAGAAGAAGTAGAAGCGAGGAGGTGCACAAAGGGAGAACGAAGACGAGTAGTCTCTTCGAAGTCAATGAGAGAGAGAGAGAGAAAGAGAACTTCAATCTGAGCGTGAGCAAAAAAAAACGAAGAGGGGAAGGAGAGAGAAAGAAGGTGCAAAAGGGGGCGCAGCACGCGCCCGAAGAAGGAGGTGGGGGTAACACATGTCCGACGTGGGGCTCGTGCCGCGTGATCTATAAGCGGAGAGAGAGGAAGAAAGAGAGAACCGCAGCTGCTTTTTCAAAAGGAGGAGGTTAAGGAGGAGGAGGAGGAACTAAAGCCTGCTTCGTCGTCGCCGTCGTCGTCGTCTTCGCAAGGTGCGGTAGGACCGGCAGACCTCCTTATTTCGCTTCATCTGCTGTTGTGAATTGTGCGGAGGCCGCCCGCGTTAGATTCGAAGGATCGCGAGGTATATACAAGTTTGATGGATGGTGTTTTGTCGTTTGATTTATTCAAATTTCCATGATTTATGGTTCCACTCATTTTTAATTTACTGAAAGTATTAGTTGTACTTCTATAGTACGTAGAAATCTCAAGTGCCGTAACTTGTTTAACAAAATTAGATTGTATGGTACTTACGAGCGCCTCAGATCTGGATAACTTTGACATTCTAATGAGTTTATTAAATTGACCTTTGCTGTATATTACTACGGGCTATAACAGTGTTAAAGTTCATCCGAAGTTAGTTAGTGTAATGGATCAAAGTTACATTTCAAATAATTTAATTTCCCTATTACGATTCACCGGAAACCACCCCAAAATTCATGAATTTCCATCCCCCACTCACTCTGCCAATTACTACATCGGTCTGTTAAAACCACAATTATCGATTCTCCGTATATCTCTCGCAATAAAGTAATCAAATAAGTCATCGATTCCAATCCAACTAAATAATCACGGTACATTATAGTCCCCGAAAGAATCTCGGATACTTGTTTGCGAACAGAGTACGTGTAGACCAGGGGACGCGAGGCCAGTGTATTTAATAGAAAAGTTGTTCACCTTCTGTTTACAAAATTCTATTAAACTCCATTATTAGCCTCTCTCCCAGCTCTATTCGCCAAATAAAATACAAACAAAGCCCCCCACACACGTATACGCGCACGGGCGGCAAATTACAGTAATTTCGCCCTATAACAAGTTCCTGCGCGTGGATGTTTCACTTGCCAACTCGCGCGCGCATATATATATACAGATACGTACGCATGCGTGTACATATGCGTATGTGCGAAAGCGCTTCATTTTTTCCGCCTCACGCCAGGATGCAATTTCAACTGCATGATTACGTAACGCGCTTGCACTTGCACTCGTGTGCGCATACATGGAAATGCAAATACACACGCGCGTGCGTTATTTATGGTCACTTTCTGTCCATACGTGTATAGGTAAGTTGGAAAAAAGAGCGCGCGCGCACACACACGCGTTTGAATATTATATAAATGCGCGCCCAAGGCAGAGATCGGGGGAGAAGGAAAAAAAAGCAGCAGCGAGTGCAGAGTCGATGTGTAAGTAGTCTCAGTTGCACCTGGAATCTCGAGCGAAACAAGCCGCACTTGCAAAGTGTCCGTAATCATTCTCTAAGCGAACTGCCGACTGTCACGCAGCCTGTGTCTCTCTCTCTCTCTCCCTCTCGCGGGACTTGCTCTGTACAAATGCCGAGGTTCAATTCCGTGCGTTTCGTTTGCACTGCGTTGGGGGATGTATCTCATTTTGTAGTTTTTTGCGCGTGTATGAATTATTTGTATAATAATTGGTTGAATGGACGAGTGTTTCTCGTTATGTGTTAATTTACTTACACGCTCGTGTGTGATCAGCGCAGGTTTATAATAGGTCGAAAAGTTGGTGAACTTACCTAAAACAAAAGAAAAAGGATTTAATTAGTAATTTATTTTGTATAGTATGGTATATGTTAATTAAGTATAATATTTAGCAATATATTTTTTAATTGGAACCATCAATATGATTTAGCTTGAACCATACCAATCTAAAGATGTATAACTTCAATCGGGAAACTCTTATAAAAATAACGTCTACAGATTCTACCTTTACGTCCTATGCAGCAAACCACTTACACATGTAAAGAAATCAGAGCCTGAATTAGTACAAACGCGTGTACTACAGATTCGTACATCAGCAGCGCTAGACAATTCCTTCTACAGTTTAGGCATCGAGACATATGAGGAAGAGAAACGAGATAACGAATGCGACGCAGCACACGCATATGTATGTAAGTATATATATACACACGCGGGGGCGGATGTCGCAGCGGTACGCAAGCAGTCAAGGAGCTTTTCCGGGAAAAGCCGGAAGCAAGGGGTGTACTCGCGCGCGCCGCGCAACAGCTGCTCAAATAATCGCGCGGCTAAGTCTAAACGAGAAGTCAGGATGTGATAAAGGCGAAGAGAGCAGCCTGTTTGTAGTTTGGTGTACGAAAATATCGTGATGGGCGAGTGGAGCGGAATGAAAATATTTATGGTTGTTGGGAGAGTGGATGGTTTTGGTAGTGAAATTCTTTACTGTTCAAGCTTATTATTAAATATAAACATTATGTGCAATAAGAATCTAACTGGGGGAAAAAAGCATCATTTTAGTTCATGAAACTGTTAGAAAAACAATATCATTCCTTGAAACAGAAAATCGTATGAAATTTTCCTATACAAGTATCATTAAATTCCTATCAAAACTCTAACCAACATTTACCCAAACATTTATCCGTTAGACGCGGACGAGAACAGCGCATAAGTATACAGTACCGCCGAAAAAGCGAATAACCGTCGCCAAAAACAAACAGAGAGCGTGTGCGCGAGTAACCCAAGAGGTCACCCCTCTTACTCTCTCTCTCGCGAGACATTACCGCACGCGAGAGAAGAGCATGCTGCAGCAGCCCGCACGCGCTGGATATTTTGGCAAACCGTTAAAACGGCCGTTGCAGCAGCAGCGCATCACGGGGACAAATTCGATCGCCGTCGAGAACCGCGCGTTTGACGGCTATTGGCTCTCCGCGGTTGGGACGGATTCGGTTACGGCGACAGCGGACAAAAACGAGAGAGAGAGATGAGTTAGCGTCTCCCCCGCGCTCGCACGGGTAACCTGACACGCTCCCGCAAGGCTCCTACGGGATTGCTCGCACGAGTCGTGTAGTCCTGTCTCTCTTGCTCGCTCTCCCGCGTCTCGCGACGGCTGGATTTGATATTAACTCTTTTGGGGTCGGTGAAAAATCGGTGAATTAATGATTGGTTTATATGTTATCTATTGGCTAAATTTTCTTAGTGTGGAAATAACTTGTATTTTGAGCCTTCATTATCAGGTGCTTCTGTAATAATTCCAAAATAGGATATAGCAAGATTAATCTTGATATTATATTGTGTTGCCTCAAGACAATACTGGATACAAATTTATCGAAATAATCATAATAACGGGGAATTCACCACCAATTGTTTAAGAAATAGATGAAAAGATAAAAATTATCATGAAAAAGGGGAGGATTATCATCTCTAACTATATCCCCTCGATCCGGCTTACTTAGGTACGTGAAGCCACAGAGGGTGCGCCGCCTAGCGGTGGCCTATTAACTAAACTTTGGTCAACAGCACATATGGCGGGAAAAATAAAATTTCAAATTTGGCATTTATTTATACCTGTGCCGAAATTGTATTGTTTTTGTATTAAGGAGGTTCTACCGATAGGTCGCTAGTCAAAATCAGCGCACTCTTTATTTACGATTAATTCGCGATGTATACTGCACTAAAGAAACTGCGTAGATGAACTTAGACGGAATACCGATTATTAATTAAAATTGTATAATTTTATTTGTCCCTATTGTCAAGTAAGACTTGAAAGTAATTAATTTGAATCATTTTTTAAGGCTAATTTTTTTATAAGTCAGCGTCTGTGGATACAATTTCTGAAGAGTAATAAATGTTCGTCATAATTTCATTATCTACTACAAAAAATATAAATAGAATCTCAATTTTGAATGATTTTTAGTACACAAATAAGTACAAAGAAATCGCTACTTCCCATAAGGGCCCATGTTAATTAGCAAAAAACGAAAGCATTAATATCTTAATTTCTAGTCTCTCTAGCCTTCTGAAAATTGATATGAGTTTTTGAGATATTTACAAACCTGTATACCAAATTTCACACGTATCTCAATTTTAATTCTATTACCGGTAGAACCTCCTTAAACTTAGTATAGGGTAGATGTGGGAGTTACTGTGTCCTATGTGTGTGTCCTACCCTTCAACACAGAGCGCGGTAACCGAGGCACCGTAATTAAAAGCCATGTTCTTTATGGGATGTCAGTAATTGCCGCACGGATCTCTTAAAGTTTGTATTGATATTTGAACGTTTATTGTTAATCTTGAGTAAAACTTTATGTTTTAATGGATCAAGATATATATTTAAATT
>UXGD01001196.1:0-38309 GCA_900474315.1 Torymus auratus | reverse complement strand
AGTCAAAAAGCAGGTGGCGCGCATTCCAAGATGGACGAGTGTGTGGTTTCTATTCAAAAAGCTACTATTTACGACAACAACAACGCGTGTAGTAAACGTTAAAAATAAACCGCTACACATTCCCAACGTTTTTTCCCACCAACAACTTCATCTCGACAACGTTTCCTACTCCCTTCTTCATCGTGTCGAGATAAGCAAGAAGTCACACGACACTTTGATCGGCCCAGAGAGTGAGAGAGAGAGATCCGAACAGCTGCCTCACGGAAATTCAAAACGTTCCCGGCCCGTCGAAGTTTCGCAATCGCACGCCGGAGAGAGACGACGACGACGACGACGAGTTTTTGTTGTAGCAACAAGTTGCCCGGGAGTCGAAGCCCATTTCCGTTCCATCAAATCGCATTCGATCCGGCGAAGTTTCGCGCTCGGCGAGAAGGCGAGAATTCGCGCAGTATATATAGGTACCTACGTAGCGTGGTACTCTTGATGCAGGCTGCAGTGCAGGGGAAGAGAGAAAGAGAGTCCGGCGATTAATTGACTCGCGAGGAGGTGGGGGTAGTACAGAGTGCAACCCGGATTTCCGACAGTGTATTTTTTTTTAACGTATATCCTAGTTTTACTTTACTTTCGAGTGGAATGTATAGCTGTGAGGTTAATTTTTTGTTGAATAAGGGTTGTTTTGTGTAAGTGTACCTATCGTAGGATTTTTTTATCTGAAAATCTGGGTAATGTTTTGTTATTAAAGGTTTATTGAGTATACATCAGATACGTGAACTTAAATATCAATGACATAGTTTTGAATTATGGCCAATAAACAAAAACTGCAATTAGAATTCTAATAACCCAATATATAACAACGATCAATAACACGCCCATCATTTCTTTTACCAATTTTTCAGCACTGACGTACCCCCTAAAAAGCTCCGAATCGAAAAAAAGAGAGAATCCCACATTTATTTCGTATCGGGAGGCAGAGAGAGACGAATATCAAAACGAAATATATCACCGCAGCAATGAACCGCACTAACTCGCCAATCTCGGTACCATCAATCACGCACTGCAGCAGCAGCACCGAAACAAAAATATCCTCTCGCGCGCAGCACACCATAAATAATATACTATGCGCGCGAGAGAGAGAGAGAAACGATTCATTCGCCTCTCCTCGATCGAACACCTCAGACATTCAAAACGGAAGCTCGGGAAGAAGGGAATAAATTTCTCGCCGCCGTGAGCGAGTGAGAGAAAGATAGCCAATATCGAGGGCACGGAGGCTGCTGCTACTGCTGCAGAGAGAATGCAACAATAGATCGGCTCTAGCGCGAGGCGACGATTGAACGTAAACAAAGCGCGTGAAAATACGGGCGAATCGCGCAATTTGCCTCCTCACCGCTCGAGTTCTTCTTCCTACTTCTCTCCCTTTGCTGCCAGTTGTTCTATAGCGAGCGTGTGAATAAACAATGACGGAAGTGAGAGGGAAGAACGAGGGCTCTTTTACTCGGCAGAGTTTGTTTTTTCTGCAGTCTGATTGGCTCAGATATCGTGTACCAACTATTTTTCGACAATTACGTGGTAATCTACGGTTATTGAAATGTATAGATCATTAGAAAAACGTTTTTATTTAAAAAATATATCCAAACCTTTTTTTATTTCTTTTTTAAACCTCTAAAAAAAAGTTTAGTTCGACATTTTCAAGCACTGCACAGCTCGCGTAACCCAAAGCTTAGCAAAAATCGAGCGACCTGACATTACGCCGAGAACTTACGTATATAGAATGGGTTTTTCGAGACATCGGACCGCCTCAGCTGCACGTTTCGGAAAAAGTTTTTCGAAAAACGGCGCGAACGTGATATCCTGCTCGAACCAGAGCTTTTTCTACTGTATATGTGTGTCGACCTTGCCTGAAAGCGCCGTCTCTCTAAAAATAGCCGTGTAAATACGGTTCAGAGCTTGTAAGAGTGACGAACGAGCGATCGCGCGCGCGGGTGCGAACGTAATTTCCTTTTATTTGACGGCGGATCGGCGCTGATGATTCCGGTTTATTTATAGCGACGCGGGCGATCCTACTAACCGCGTAACTGTTCTTCCGTTTCCATACGAATGTTTCCCGCATGCATTGTTTTCGATGTGTATTGGTCACTTCATTTCGTGCAATTTATATAATTTCGATACAGAATTGTTGGAATATTCGGTATGGAGTATAATGACAGATGAGTGGCGTAATGTGGGAAATTATGTATGGAGATCAGTCGTTGAAGAGCTACTTTGGTTTGGGTCAATCTTTCTACGGTGCAATAACCTTCGGGTCGTAAATATTTCCTTCCATCGTTCTCGTCACCTCGTTACTCTCGTTATCTCGTTAGTCATGAGTAGGCTGTATACTAATTTGTGTTTGGTGCAGAGATGATTTTCGGCGTAGTATCGTTAAAATTATGATTAGTAGCTGTCGTGTATGAAAAATGAATTATTAATTTAATCATTAATGAATTATTATAATGAGTAATAGAATATTATTAATTATATTACTAAATATTAATGTATAATATGAAACGAAATACGAATATAGTATGCAAAATGTATTTAGATATTTATCAAATTATGCTTGGGTTACGTGTATACGTGATATTATAATTGCACATTGTGACATCGAAAAATGGCATTTTTTCATAAAAACTTAATTATTCATTTTTGTTCTGTTTAAAAAGCGGCAATAAAAAGTTTAACACGCACACATCCAATTAGTACACGAAAAAAAATAAAATAAAAATCTTACTTTTGTGCACAAGTTAAATCAACTGATATAGAAAAAGTAGAAACTACTTTAAAAATCTACAGATTATTTGAAATGCATCTCAAAGGATAATGCCAATCTTACTTTACTACAAAGTTAAATCAACTGTGTAAAATGTAGAATTTATTGTTTTTTTTTTGTGAAAAAAGTAACAACGAAGAAGCCACCTCAACCAAATTGTATATCGAACATTTATTTGTAATATCAAAAAAATCGTACCATTTCATCAATATTTTTACAACAACTCTTTATATCCTACCCTGATCGCGATAATAAAACGTCGAAACGACGGGCGAAAACAGCGCGTAGAGAATACTTCGGTCCTCCTCGGCGAATTCATTTTCCACTCGGAGAGCGCAATAGCGAGGCTCGCTCTCGTCCAAGATTAATACGAAGTTGAAAGTGACCGTGCGGCATTAAAAAAGTATTTGTCAGCCGTCGTCCACTTGAAAATTTAAAATCGCGTTAGCGCCAAGTAACGAGTACGCTAGTCCCTCTCTATATCTATATATACGTATATAGGTGTGCGCCAAAAGAGAGAAAAACGAACTTTTCCGCGATCGCGAAGTCAGCGAGCCGAGAGCGAACGAACGAACGCGCGTGCGGGTTCAATGACGCGCGAGTAGTGCAGCCGATCGAGGCGCCGGTGATGAATGGAGAGAGTATATAGCGCGCCGCAGTCTACGGCCTTTGAGGATAAATCGGTTATTTTTGTTGACGCGAGAACGTCGCTACTGTGGAAGGATGGGGGATTTTTTTTCGTCAACGACTGAGCGTCCTCTGCGTCGTCGTCGTTTTCAATCTTCCTTTTTTCCGATGTTTCGTGTCGTTTTTGGTGCGGGAGAGTTACAGGTTCGCAGTCGAATTGAAAAAAAAATGGACGAGTCATAAAAAGTCGAAATGGGATTGGGGAGTGGTGAGGTTGTGCGAGCTATAGTGACAGATTTAGATTAGTAGAATGTAAAGGTTGGAGAAGAAGACATTTCAAGTAATTATAGTTAGAAATAGAATGATGCATGTATACGCAGGGACAAATTTTTGTGTAAACTTTACCTTTTTATAATGAATATTTTTCTAGATGTTTTGTCATTTCGGAATTTTACTTTTTAAATAGTAATTTGGATGATATTTGATATTTTATTTGAGCAGTCATAATAAAATACTATTTCAAAAAGTAAAGACTGTAACAAAAATCACATAAATTCTTATTTAAAATTTGCTACAATAATCATAAAAATTACTATATTAAATAGTAAAAATAAGAAGTGACGAGTGTATCTCAGCGCTACTAAGAAATATTAAATGTTCTTATGTAAAAAGTAAAGTTTGCAAAGAAATTATTCTCGGCGCGTAGCAGCAAATTCTAAATATATACCATCAGAATGCATAATATAAAAAAATTCCAACGAAAGTGTCATAAAATACCGTAATATGACAAAGATATGAGTATTCGACACCTGCGCAATTCCTCGGGAGCATTCAATCTTATCTCCGTAAAAAGACAATACGAGCCGTCGTAGTCTCGTTTCATTTCTACCTCTCGGAAGACGTAGCCGAGAGAGCAAAATTAACGCACGACTCGCGCCGCACTATCCCATTATACAGCCCCGAAGAAATTAAAATTCTCATCTCGGCCAAACGTGCCTCGCCCCGATAATATTCAACTCTCTGCTGTACCTCTATGACGATAGGATTTCTCTCTCTCTCTCTACGTCTCTTATCGTCGCGGCGAGTGAAAAATGGCAGCGCGACTCTTTGTCATCGCTCGCGCGCACCCTTAAGAAACGAGCAAGAGAGGCCATTCAGCTTTGTACGGCAAACGCATTCCGAGCGATTTATGAACGACGGCGGCGGCGGGGGGCAGCCGAGGGAACCTTCAATAATGCATCGCGCGTCGATCAGCCAAAGACGAGAGAGATGTGTGGGTATGGGCTGCGCGGCTTCCACAGTCACTCTCTGCGGGACGTATTAAATGGAGAGGTCGACGACTCAACTGAGGGTGGGAGAGATTGATACGTTCTGACGATTCAATTGGGGGATCAATGCGTGAACTTTTATTTATATTTTTTTGTTGTTTAATATTACTCGGATGATCGGGATTGTGTGATATTTTCGAAATGCATTTTTTTTTTAAATTTGATAGTAGTCTTTTTAACGGATTTTATTTTCGAAAAAGTAATTAGGTTTTCCGATATTTATTTTGCGAAAATAAATTGTTGTTGTTGTGAGAACGAGATATTTTTGTAATTACGTTTTGCAGATCGAATCTTCCATGTATATATCTGTTTGCACAGTTATTAATGATTTTTAAATACTTTATTATAGTTGTTCTTTTTAAGCGAAAAGCGATGTTGAAATAAAATTTAATCAAATGCAGAGATTGGTAATTTCAACAGAAAACTAATCTAGATTTGTCAATTGTTTGGAATATACAGTTTGAATCAAAATTCACGAAAACTTTTATTCACAGAGTTTTCTATATACTATGATTGAATGACTATTGTTAATTTTACACAGAAAAAATGAATAAATGGAGAACAAATTTTGAAAAATTTTCAGTTACCAATCGTGCTTCAATTAAGTTAAACGATCAGTTCAACTTGAACGATGAAAAAATTTAGAAGTGTATTGCACGGACTTTCGTTAAAAATTTTTAATTGAAATTATTCCTCGTCAGTGAACCTTTTTTCTTCACCAGTTCAAGCAAAACTGCAGCCCACACTTTACTACAGAATCACCGCCTCGATTCGGATCATGTATAAAAGAGGCGAGGTTGACTCGACCAAAAACGACTTTTTTGACCTGACCTATGCTCAAAGACCCTTCGAGACTCCTACACTTTCGAAAAGATCGAGGGCGCGCACGAGCTACGTATATACCTGCGAGTCGAAGCATAAATACCGTTTCACGAGGGCTACCGTCTTTACCTGATTTTCGAAATTTCGGGTTCAAAGTCTGTGAGAGTGTTTTTCAAAAGCTGGTGATCGCAGGAACGTAACGAATTCGGTGGGGTAATACTATATGGATATCGAATTGTTTTTTGCGTTAAAAAAAAGGAGCTTTGTTATTTAAAATACTATAACAAAGGGAAATATGCAAAATAATTACATCGTGCAAATTTTGTGTTTATAATTGCGTTATTAACTGTCCAAAGAAGTCGTAAAACTTCGTTTTAATGACCATATGAGTATAAAGTTGACGCCGTCGCAGTCTAAGGAAAATATAAAAATGATTTTTTAAAGCTTATATTAACTTTTCGTAAATATTAAGTGTTTTATTTTATAACAGAAAATGGTATTTATATGGAAGTTCAGATACACTTTCTTATGTCACCTAAATGATATGAACACTTCCGTTAAATCATCTGATTCTACAATTAGATTGTACATACACTATATTTTTCTTCAAACATCAGAATTATTAATATAACGACCTGTTTTTATATACCTGTCAAAAAAGTATCATCCGTCAACGAATAAAATGATAAAAAAAATATAAATTTAGATTTTGGAAACATTCTACCAAAAATATAAAATATTGCCAATAAAAGAAACAGAATTTAAGCGTCTTCGGGTGTCAAGTCTCGAGAGCGTCAAAGTCCGTCGGTGTGTACGAACGAATGCGAAGAATATTAATTTTTCTCTCTCTCATTCTCCGCCGACTGACCCAGTTGTGCGCAGCTTGATTCGCGGACCAATTTCCAATAAATTCGCTGTTAATAGTGGCGCCGACTCTATCGCCTATCTTTATCAGAGGGCGGAACGGTACGAAGTGGAGAAGAGAAGAGAAAGAGGGGGAACTACTTCTCTTCCTCTTACTTCTTCCCCGCGAAGAAGAGAGAGAGAGTATAAAGTATAGAGGACACGAAAAATTTATTTCCCACCGGAGCTTTTTCGCACTTTAATAGCCAGTGCGAAAACGCAATTAGTCGCCTTAGTTGAAATATAAAAAGTTGATGCGGTAATTACAACGGCGTCGCGCGCTCGCTTCGCTTTCAGCCTGTCCCTTTTTTTCGCGAGGCGCGATTCTAATTTAAAGAGAAACGATGATTCGCGCTCGCGAAGAAGAAGAAGAAGAAGGGACGAGGTCGCCGCGGCCAATTGGAAGTTTTTCATTCCGAGATTGTAATAAGACGCGCCCGGGCGGTGGTATGTATATATATACTCGTGAATTAATCGATCGACGTCATAAAAATTCTGAATTTAATTGGGTGTTGATGGAAATTCATGGGATTTTCTTTTTTCGCCTCCCTAATGAACTGATGGAAAATCCCGTTTTACATTTTAACGCCGCTAATTGCGCTCTTGTGAGAGAGAGAGAGGGAAGTATAAAGTGTATAACAATCACATTTAAAATTATAATCGTACCATTTTCAATTTTCTCGCGTACTTTGATTACATATTTTTGAAGGTAAAAAGGATTTTATAAAGGTGCAAAGAAAGCTCTTCTATCCGCAGATGAGTAAAAAACAGAATAAAAGAAGAAAAACGCATAAATGTCAAGGCGTGTATACGAAAAATTTTTAAATATAGTATTGCAGTGACATAATGTTCAAATCCGTAGACAAGATAAAGCAGTTTTACAGCTAAAGTGCAGCTTGAATTCAAATATAACAGTTTTAACGTTAAAAGCCCTCCGGCTAACAATAATTCGTATTATGAAAACGTAAAATGAAACACAACGGTAACTGCAAACGTCGGAAGAACCTACATATATATATTTATATAAAATGCAGTAAAGTACATCGGTAATGAAAGTTAATTTCGAGGTAACTCCCACAGCGGCGCGCTATGCTGCTACATCTGACGCACGTAGCGTGAATTTCGCGTCGATAATATATATCCAAACAATGTTTCGTTGTTACAAAATTGGCAACTATTGTAAATATAACTTTTATTAAAGCGCATCTCGAACGACGAATGAAAATTTTTAATAACTAATATATTAGCTTGTGAATTTTTTAAAGATTTTCAATTTTAAGGTTCTCCCATCCTTACTTTAACAACTTTTAGTCATGAATTTTCAGCACGTCTTTGCCATCAAAAGGAATATAAAATAAATCTCCTCAGCGCATCTTAAAGCAGGAATTACAATAAATTTTAATCACTTTAACTTATATTTTCCCATCGAACTTTTTATCCACTGAATATTTCAAAATCGTTCCAACAGCCCAGCTATATACCATAGTCTCCCCGCCGGGAGACCAACAAACTCAACCACTTCATTAAAATCCACTCGAGCCGAGCGGGCGGGGTTTCCGTGAATTTCGATGACAAAAAAGTGCGGGAAGGGCTGTGTTTCGGTAAAAGCTCGCTCACCTGAGACAAGTCGGTGTCCTCGCGAATCTTGGCGTCGACGGAAAGCTTGGCCTCCCCCGCGACGATCATCATCAAGAGGCAGAACGTGCCTACGAGGCTCCTCGTCGTCGCTGTCATCTTCTTCTCTCTTCCTCTCTTTGTTTTATTGCTCTATACTCGGCCGGCTCTGCCTCTCTTTCTCTTCTCGTTCACCACAGAAAAAAAACAAAGGAACGCACACCACGGGAAGTTTCTCTTTCCCTTCGAAGACTGTAATAAGAGCCGCAAGCGCGGCAGAATTTTTTATTTTTTTCAGCAGCAGCACCGGTGAAAATCTTATACTCGACACAATTCGCGCACAATTTCAAATTTCCGGGGCGCGCGAAATTCAAATGCCTCGCGCCAAAGAGAGTTTTACCGTGCTGTTGTTGATATATATTTACCGATCGAACCGTCACACACTCTCACATACACACAAACAGCGAGCGCGCGCGTACACCAAGTCAGCCCACTATATATATACTCTCACACGCCGGTTGTATCTCTTTCCTCTCACTCTTTCTACCTGTGTGCCCTCTCCTCACATTCGCGAAAGAACTCGCGCGGCGAGAGGAATAATATCCCTAAGCCCCGTGCGCTCGCTCGTCCTCAATTATATATTATCTCGTTATTACTCGAGCCCTCGGCTATGCGTACGTATATATATTGTAATAATAATATAGGCGATGTGCGATCGAGCGCGAGCACGAGAGAACGAGCGGCGCGTGCTGGCGGCACGAAGGATAGCGCGGAACTGCGCCCGTCCCGTGCCTGGACCCCCGCGGGCCCCCCACCTTATACTCCGCGCACACGCCGGCATGCGCGCGCGCTCTGCAAACGAGTCTTCGCCGAGCCAAGCGCGCGCACATCGCTGCGACCCTGTGTATAAGCACAGCTACCTATACGTGTGTGTGTGGCTGTGCTCAAGTCTTGCGTTCTCTCTTCTGCGGCATGCGTGTGTAGTACTAAGCGGCGCGCAGTCCTTCGGAGAACGTTCGAACGATCGAATGCGTCAACGGCTTTTGGAATCCGGAGAACCGTTGTTATGTTGCTGTTGCTGTCGTTGGAGCCGTTTTTGTCGTTATTTTTCTCCTTTTTGCTTCCTCAAAGAGGAAGCTTTTTTTTGCTGAGCGAATGAGGTAGGGGGGAAAGAGGTATAGAGAATGGGTGTAATTTGAAAATATACGTTACGGGTTGTAAAAGAACCGTGCGGAATGTCGGCAGGTAGATTTTTACTAAATGTTTTTATATTTTAACGTGGAATATGGTAATGCCAAGGTGCAGTATCTTATATCGCTTTTTAAGATCTTCTGCAGTAAATATTTTTCAAGGCCGTCGAAAAGTAGCTGAACTAATCTAGAAAAAGTTTGAGTTGAATTAACAATTTTGTATATTTGAGACATTTTTTAAAACTAACACTTGTGTACTAAACTACTCCGGAAGGATAGGGTATCACAGGTACTTAATTGGCAGTGGCTATTAGAAATAAACTACTCAATTTTATGATAAAGAAAATGCTAATGTTTAGCTATGATAATAGCAACTATCGATTGTAGTAAATTGAACTATTTAACTAAAAATTATTTTACTACAAATACTCGAAATATGAGATGTTTAAAAGTGCCCGACTTTTTACGTCACTGGCGTGGTAACGCGCACAAGAGGCGCACATATGGCACTGGCAGTTAGATATTTTAAAATGCACTTTAAAATCCTTGTCAACAATTATCAATAAATTGAACTATTTATACATTGCACTTTGTTTAATGTGCTTTATAAAAGTATTCACACAGTCTAATTAAAATTAGGTAACAGTACCAATTGCAAGCACAACTACTAGCCCTCGTTACTAAATTGTATAGGTAACGATACCCTTTCATTGCGGAGCGCGCTTCGCTCAACAACTTTTTTTATATTTTTCATATTTGATAACTTATAAAAATGCTTAAAATTAAAACTCTCAAAATTTAAATTTTGTCAACCGCAAAGCTTCCGTTTCCTATCAATTTTGTGATGCTAAATATAGCAGTGAAGAACATTTTTATCTCTGAAGTTTCGTCTGTTAATAAATAAGTCAAAATGATATATTATCAAAGTTTTTTTTGCCATAAAATAAGTTTATACATTTCTTACATATTTTATATGTTTTTTACTAGATAATAATTATTTAAAATTGTAAAAAATGAGATGACCCACATAACAGCTTGACCTGTCATGCTCCGCTCTCATTTATAGACCTTTGGTGAATTGGATTTAGTAGAAATAACTACGTTTTATTTACAAATCAATATCTTAAAATTTTTTATAGCATATTTTGCAACTGCGGGAAATACGGTTTCAAGTCGAGAACTATCTCTCGTAAGTTTATCGAAAAATATTTTTGAAAATGACGGGGTAAAGTCCGAGTTTGCGCAAGCTTGCGTGGAATGCGGTAAACCCGATGTTCCCAACTGGTGTGCAGAACAAATTTTTTAGTTTTATGACACTCTTTATAATTTTTGTTTTTCATGTTTAATAGATGCTGTCAAATATACACTGGCTAACGATTCTCTTCTTAAATTAATACGTAATATAGAAGTATATAATTTATCAAAGAATAGACTAGATTTTTTTCTATTTCGTAGTTTAGAAAACAATTTTATAGCTTTAGAAAATTATTTTGTAGCTTTAGAAAACTATTCTTAGGCGGAAAATTAATCGGCAAATATAGATTTCTACTATTGAAAATAAACTTTTCTAAAGTAGGCTATCGCTTGTTTCTAAATAGCAAAGTAAAAAGCTACATAATTTACTCGCATCACAGGACACGATACACGTGTGACCGTTTTATATGCAAACCTAGCTAAATTATTTATTAAAAGAAAATTTGATGATATACAATCTGTTAATGCAATTAATGGTATAATATAACCAACAAAAGTAATGAAACAATAAAAATAAACGATTTTCACGTTAAAACTGCTCAAAGAATAGTTTTATGCAATATTTAAAGTCATAGATACACATCTGTCTGCAAAGTTCGATAATTCGTCGCAACGAAAGTCATTAGGCAACTGGCATATAATACACGTGACCTCTCGTCTCGCCGGTGTTTACCCCCACCACGACTCGTCTCATAGCGCTGCGCTCTCTCACTTTTTTTTGTTCTGCGCGCATTGGAGGCCAGAGAGGAGAGGCACGTGCCTCTCGTGGAATTCCACTATGAAGAGGCGACTCCTCTACTTCTGTGACGAGCGTTTTTCTGAAGACTCACCTGTTTTATATGAAGTTTCGCACTAATTTAATAAGAATTTATCGGGGATGGTGACTTATAGATTCTGTTATAGACTGCTCAACCTATAATTACTGATACTCAATAAACATGAAAATTTGAAACCAATTTAATCAGTTCGGTTGAAACGACCTATAATATAATTACAGAAATTGATTGACAATTTGCTCAATTTATATTGCGCAAAACTAATGCACTGTTAAATTTGTCTCCATGAGATGACAATTAAAGGCTTTACGTAATTAGTTGTCATTCGGATCGCATAACTGTAATGACATCTTACTTTTAAAATATTTTAATGAATCCATTTACTGGCAAATTTGATCTGGTCTATAATTACTTAACGATAATGATAGTATAGGTTATGTTTCGTAGATTTGATGGAACAGAAATATCGGTCGGCTGTAATAGATTTGTATAATTAATGAGCTTTTGATCATAAAATTATCCATAAAAGATAATGAAATTTCATTGTTGTGCAGTGAATGTCTACGCGTTTGTAGATTTCCCGATCAATCATTTACTAATCTATATACATTTTGATTAGCACTACCATTTAAGTATACATACATCTTTCCGCATGGACAATAACAGCAACTGATGCATTACAGATTTTTTCCGAACGTTTATCATTTCCAACTAATCGACGACGTGATTCAGACATGACTCATCGTTTATATATTTTCCTTATACATTTATTTTCGTTGCATACAAAATTTCCTTTCACAAACATCACGACAATATTGCCACATATTTTTCTTTTTTTTATCCGCCTCTCGCTGCAGTAATTAAGATTGCAAAGTAAATTCTACAAGTGCCACAGATGGCACTATAGAGTTCGGATCCTCTTTGAAACTAGCCATCGCTTTTCAATCAGATTCACTTGGAATCGACAAGCGCAGATAAAAATCGCGACCCCGAGAGCCGCACATAAAGCTGTGCGGTTTTAACCAGCGCGTATCTACTCTCTGCGGACCGGATGGATTGTTCGTTGCGCGACAGCTCGCGGACATCGAGCTTCCGGAGGTGCGCCTGATGCGCGTGCGCTGACCATTTAGGCATATACGCGAGTCAAGGTGGCCGAGTGCAACGAGCTGGAAGAGAAAAAATTTCGAAATTCGGTTCTGTGTCGCTGGCATGAACAATAGCAGGTGTTTTTTTTTATAATTCAAATGAAATTTTTTGAGGTTATGTAGGGTTCGGGAAAATAAAGGTGTTTGAAAAGCTTTCAAAAACTTTATACCGCAGAAATGGTATTATTTCTGGGATAGAGTATCTGTTATCATTTATCTCAAACTTTTTCCATTCAGAAATGTAAATATCCGATCAATCGAGTTGGGCGTATATACCTACCTGCGCTGTACAAGTAAACGAATATCGAGTTCAGTAAGACAATTCCTCGATACTTTTATCCATCTATAAAGCGAACTTACTTTTAAATTATGCGCTACCTGCAGCTAATGCTTACAATGCAGGGATATACAATGCTCGTACGTTGACAAAGTAATATATATCTGTACGATGGATTAACTAAAAATACACGGTATTAAAATTGTTCCAATTCGCCGAAGAATAAATCGATTTTGATCAGAGTTATAATAAATGAAAAAGAATACTTAAATTCAATGTACTTATAATGTTCATATTATATTTAAACTATAAATAATATATAACCATCCATCCATGACACATGCAATTTTAGTGTTTAAAATTTAAAGTTCAATTCTACACACCGATATAAAAACGTACGATAGAACCAAAAAATGTACATGTTTTTGGTAAATCTACACTATAATATTTAAAAGATAACTGTAAGATTTTGATTATGAATTCGATCTTTTATCGTAAGTCTCTAATACTTAAAGTAACAAGATTTTCTAGTAATTTTTACAAAAAGAATTATGGGATTTGTAATATTCTACCTTATAAATAAAGTTGAAGTTGTTATATTTTGACTTACAACGGTTACTATATTTTATGATTATGTCATCATTGCACCAAAATTAAATTGAAATAATTATGGTGCCATAGAAATTATTACACCACTCATTATATAATTTAAACGAATATTTTATCGGCATAATCATTTTATAATTTTATTCAACAAATATTTTCTTGTAGCATCGTGACAGGAACTTATGTATCACAGTGTTGAATAACGCAATAGAAGATACATATCCCGAAATCATAGATAATGTATCATAAATCATGCGCTTGAAATAATTTACTTCATCCTTCCCCCCAAACCAAATCACCCGCAGCACCCAACTCCGGCCGCAAAACGAACGGGATCGCAGCTATATATATATACGGCCACACTCACGCGTGTAATCCACGCTAGATAAAGTGTCTCCGCGTGCGCGCATGGACTTCAGAATTGATAGGAGCAATTCGAAGTTCGCGCAGGAACCGCGGCAGGCGAGTATAGCAAATGAACCGCGGGAACGCGCGCATACGAAATAACCCCGGCTAAACTCTAAAACAATCACGGCAAGTGGCATCCGTCACGTGTCGCGCGCGATGATTTGCGACCTACGAGTTTCTGCAAACCTGGTTAGAAGACTTGTCGCTGGCCCATAGTCTCTATTTGTACGTGCGAAACGCGCGCAGGTAATTAGCGGGTCTGCAGCTGTGAGTGTGACCGCGCTTGCACCGATCGAGCACTGGTTTTCGGGGTAACGTGGACGACGATGCCATGTTTGCGGAGGAGTTCGGAGGTGAGGAGCGCGGTTTTGCCGTAGAGTGGAAGTGTAGGGGTTGGTGATGTTTGAGGGCTAGAGTGCGAGGAAATGTCGAAAAGGGGGAGGGATTGGTTTTGAGTTTTAGGTGGATTTAATTTGTTACGTGTGGAGAAGTTGTACCGGTATGTACCAGTTTCTGGTACAATTATATAGATGATGGTTTGCGTTTCTCGACAAAATTATATTATTGTGTGAACGAAACTGCGCGAAAATAGTAACAAAATATTATTTTGCAAATTTAATATAGAAATTAAATTAAATTTTATATAGAAACACGTGAAATAATGGGTGTGATTGTTGACTTTATAAAAAATATCATAGATTAAGTTTTATATTAAGAAAAATTATATAGTTATTAATATATCAACAAAAAATAGTTTATCTAATGAAACTTTAATCTGCTGTGGATTACCGATATTTTATTGTACCAAGTTTTCCATAATTTAACAGGTTAATTACTAAAGCAAGACTTCTGAATATTTGATAGATTCGTTATAATTATTACACTGAAAAACAAATTTAATATTCTCAAGTAAATCGGACTTGTTTCAAATAAAATATAAAAACTTTTTTCAGTGTAGGGTAGTAAATTTTGTGCTGTTATTTATGAACCACGTTTTCTTTTTGAAAGTATACGCATGAAAATAATAAGCAATAATTCACTAAATTTTTTGTCAAGACTAAGAAACGTGGAACATCGTGAAAAACTCAACACACAAGCCATATGTAACAGTTAAAAAAAGGGAGAAAGCAGTGATTCTAACTTCTTCTAAACATAACGAAATCATTTGGTGACTAATTTCCGTCACTTCAGTAATAGTCTCAAGTCCCCGTCAATGCTGCCGTTGTCTCGGGAAAGCGCGAGACGGCCACATGTTCATACCCTCGCAGCGACCGCGGAGAAGTAGAAAAAAAGGACCAGGTCGTAAATTTTCTGTCGCTCAACGCGCTTTAAGTGTGTTTCTTTAAGTAAGAAGAAATGAAGAAAAACGTCCATTGTTGCAGACACGTGCGTGGGTACTTAATTCGTGGACGCCGTCAAAAATCTGGCTAATGTTGTTCGTTGAGTTGAATGAAAAAAGAATGAGACCTCTTAGTATTTTTTATCGCCGCGTTGTTTCGAAGTATTCATGGAATTTCATATAGACTTTCGAGCGAACTTATATATTATTTTCTCTTATGTGTAAGAGGTCATATATATATTTTTGTTTATTTTCTATACCCTCGACAAAATACAAAACACGTCAACACGTCAATACCTAGAAAACCACTTCCTAAAAGAAACTGTAACTATTTCTCTTCTGTACTCTACATAACACGCGTGTTTCGTACCAAAACATTCCTTTAAATTCATATCTAAAATAATCTTAATACCGAACAACATCACCACCACCTTACAAACATTCTATCCAAACAATTACTCGAAATACCGAACCCACCTCGTCATTGCTATACCGGATCGCTTTCATTTCACCAACTTTTTTTCCTATACACTCCCGCACTATATACCCAAGCTCGAATAAAAAAAACGAAGGAGCTCTCTCGCTTATCCTCTTTCGACAATGGATCGAGTACTGCGCGCATCGAATTCATTATCTTCGTTTTTCAGGGAGCAGAGAGAGAGAGGAAACGAAAGCTCCCCGACGTGTGCGCAGCAGCGAAAACAGAAGCATCACGCGCGAGCGTCTGTCTGACGAAAGGAAAACAGTTAGCAGCGCGTGTTTCTTTTTTCGGCACACAGCGTTTTTGTCCCGACTACGACGACGACTGCGAATACGTTTTAGCACGTAGGAAAGGCGTTTTAAACGTGGAGTGTCAAATGAAAATACAGGTTGTTTTTAATTTCTAAATCGATGGTTGTTTTGGGTGATTCCACTGTAATCGTCATCAGGGACAGCACTGATAATGTTTTTTTATTCAGCTTTGCTTGTATATTTTCCCAGGCAGTCTCTTAATTTTAATTTTAAAGAACCCGCGACCGCCACTATCTACCCACACTATATCGCCCGACTCCCGACTTTTCTTCACCTCGACTCTACAGCACATTTGCCCCCCGACACATATACATTATACACAACTCTCGCTACGCAGGCTTTCCTCACAGTTACCTATATTTGTAAACATACATCTCCCTCTCTTCCACCTGCATATACGTACGTACGTACGCGCTGGGGATGAGAAAGAAAGTCATGTCGCCGTAAATCCCCGGACATTAATATTAATGCGGCTTCGGCACATATATACAAGGCGTATATATACGCACGCTGCAGAGGTAAGTTTCCGACGCGACACGCATACGGAATTCAAGTCCTGCATGCGCGCGCCCTCGGCTCTTAACATACCGCGCTCGATTTGTCATATTGCTAGGTGGGTAATGTATATGTGGCTGAATAAGGAGAGAGGATGTCGCGAGATGCGGTGCGCTTTTTCTGAGAGCGCGCAGGTGGATGCGCGATATTATCGTTGCCGGTGTGATATTCAAGGAATCGAATTGATGGTTGAGAGAGCACAAGAGACGTTACAATTAGGTGCTGTATTGAGTGTTTTAAAAGTACAGACGTATATATATGTGTGTGGTTTAAATTTAGATGGAATTTTTTATTTTCAGACAAAATCGTCGTTCGATCTGGTACACAAATATTTTGTATTATATATCATTTTGTAATTCGTTGCTATCTCTTGTAAAGGGCTTATAGCCAGTTTGATAAATAAATAAATAATGCAAAAAGATTATCTCGTTGTTAGCTTGGTTTCCGATTTCATCTATTTTTGATGAAGACTTTATTAACGAATCAGTCCTATGTGCAATAAATATATTCATTACTACTCTTTATCATCTAATTAGAAGTACACGGAAAAATAAAAAGTAAATCTTGCTGTTTTGCACAAGTTAAATCAACTAGATAAGAAAAAAGTAGAAACTGCTTTAAAAAAATGTAGAATTCACTTTTTTAAGGTTTTAAAGTAAAAACTACTTTTTATTTTACATGCATATCAAAGCATAATGCTAATCTTATTTTACTAAAAAGTGAATTCTACTTTTTTTATAAGCAGTTTCTACTTATTTTTATGAAAGTAAAATAAACTTGCTTTTATAAGTTAAATCAACTGTGTAAAAAGTAGAATTGACTTTATTTTTTTCCGTGTAAAGATCTATTTCACGGATGGACTTAATTAAATTTCCAGAATCAATCTTAATAATATAAATCTTTCAAACAAGAACAGCAAAGCCCGATTTTCACTATAAATAATAATATAAATAAAACTCGTTATCAATACCTATAAATGCTGATGTCGAGTCTCTCGCTAATTTTTATCTTCATATAAATATATAACCTTAATGAAAGCAACTCTATCAGCGCGCTCCACATACTCACCCTAGCGCGTAATCAGTCTGAAATGTGTACATCAATACGTCTTGCTCGCGATTCCTCTAAAATCTCCCTCACTCTCTCTCTCTCTCCTATATAGGTTATGCGCGATTCCAATCACGTTTTGATCAGCTAAACGAGTCAGTTAATCAACTACCCCAATCGTCATTGCGCGAGTCTACCGCGCCGCCATATATACACAAGCCCGCGTTAAATCATAAGTCGATAAGGCATAGCGAACGAATGTCGCACCGCGTGTGTATATCTCCCGTAATTCTAAAGCAACGATAATTGCACGTTCGAGCCGTGTATGTATATATACCTATAATGATACGGATGCGCGCGCAGCTCGAAATGGGTATACTTATTCCGGAACTTTATTGTCCCCCCATTGCAGTAATAACGCTTTACAGTGCGAAATTAAGACGAGAGCTTCCTCCTCTTGGAAACTTCTCGCCCGATCCCAGCCGCCTCGTCCATTATCATAACCCTATACCCTATACGAGAGAGAGCGAGGTGTCGTGTGTATGCGACTAAACAAACATATATAGATACAAGAGAGCAGGTTCTGCGGTTGCAGGCAGCTAGCGGGCTGAAACTGAATTTCAACGACACGCGACACGCGGTATTCGGGGATTAGTAGGTGGGTGAGGACGTATGTTTTTCGGTTTACGGGGTAAGGCGGGATTCTTGAGAGGAGCCGAGTTGATTGGCCTGATTCTATGTTGATTAGTGGTTATATTACTTTTTATATAAGCAAGAAAACTTCTGTTATAATGTACGAATATTCGAAAGGATTTGTCAGCTAGTAAAATGTAAAAATGTTTGGAAAGAAGAAATTAAATTAATCACGATAATCCATTTTGCATATTAAGCAAAGTACATGCTATACCAGCAATATTTTACAATAGACACATTAATAAATCAGACAGGAAACTGTTGAGCTTTGTTTCCTCAGAAGCTATATAAAATAATTGTATAAAACTGTGGTATATACTTCGAATAAAAAATTCAAGTCCATTAAAAAGCCTCTATTATTCATAGATGTTTTTAGTCGGAACTTACGTTTTGTACGAACCAGCGTGAAAAGTTAAATCTTCATCTCCTCAAATGTAAAATAGTTTATTCATTTCTTTCTTAGAGCTTAAAGTTCATATTCTTAACCGAAATATACAATTTGTCGCGCCTTCGAAGCGACAACCCGTCATCCACGCTTGCATACTGTGACCGACCGACAGCCCGCGCGTAGGCTGCTTAAATATTCTTACGCTTCCTTTTCAATCCACCAAAAATATCCCCACCATCAACAAATCATTCCCGCAGTCTACCTCAACACGCGACATAATCCAGGCCGAAAAATGCGTTTCCTCTATCACCAATTTTATTATCTCTCTCCGCTTACGCTAAAAAATTCTTATTCACCAACACCAGCAGCAGCAGTCGCGTGATTTGTCTGCCGCTGCTGCAGCCGAGTGCATCAATCGGCGGAAACGAGCGTACGCGACGAAAATCGCTCAGGGGTGCGAGGACCCACCGCCTCTCGTTTTTACATCCGCGCGGCGTAGCTTCGCGGAAAATATACAAGCGCGTAAACGGAATTCGAGATGAGCGTGCTGCCTTGTTGCGCAGAGGAGACGACGCAAGCGCACTCTTTTTTCGTCCTTTTCTTCGCGACGAGAGGCCCTTGACACAAGCCTTTTATCGGCCGAATCAATCGTGTGTGTGTGTGCGAGAGTGAGGCAGACTAATGGGGCGCGACGCGAATTTTAAACGTCGTCGCGTCGTTGTCGCGGAAGGAGATTTTTCTGAGCTCCGCGTTGTTTCTTTTTTGCGATTGGGAGAAGGATGCGCTGAAATTGTTGCGCGTAGTGTGCAGGCGTGTTGGGCTGAGAATAAGAATGGGAAGAGCGGTTGATTAGAAATTTCCGTTGTATATCGGTGAATGTTGGAATTAAACACGTGAACAGTTTCGAAATGGTGGATTTGACATTGAAATAATTTTTTCTTTGTTAGAAAATTAGTAATGCTTGGACAATACTGCGTAGTATTTTAAAATATTTCCGTTTTAAAACAATTTCGAACAACTTGCCGAGTTTGTGCAAAAAAGGTACACTGTTTACGCGAAATTATCGGAAAAATATATACATAACATGTTTATTGGCTATAAAAATTTATTCGCATACGCGTGAAGCAGAGTATAGGCTCATTCAGTCGTGTGTATAGGTGTACTCACGTACTCGCATAAATTAGCCACTAAAAGCTGACGTCGTGCTCATGCAAACAAACTCAATATACGCGCCAAACTGGGCTGTCGATAAATAGAAATATTGTGGCTTTGAGATTTGCTTCGGCTATGATAAAATAGATTCCCGTTATTGATTATTCTAGTTGGTTCCCGGTATTATTGATGATTGCATTCTAGAAATATTGTACACAAGCTGGCAATTCATTAATGCTTAGCTTTCTCAAAATCAATTTTTGACCTGAAACTGTTGTAGAAGTGGAATTGTATTACTCTTTTTTTATGATTAGATGTATTCTTTTTAACTTATTCATTAAAAAATATTTTCGAAAACAAAAAACATTGTATAAAATTCAGAAATACTAGCTCTATTTATATTAAAAAATGAAAAACATAGTAACATTTGTAAATCAACTTTTGGCCACGAAAAAAAGAAAGAAAATCAATAAATATGTTAAGAAATTAAAAATCTCCACCGTAACAAAGAAAATGAGCCTTGTCTATACACACACATACATTTTAGTGTAAAATGCCTTTAAGCGTGTTGTTAAACATTTTTTGTCTTGAAGTTTTTTTTACCGAAATAATATACGTATATCTTTTTAACTACTTGTACGTAACGATGCTATTTTAGCTGAACACTAAATCTTTTTCACTCATTTCTGAAACTTGCAGAGCAACGCAACTTAAACATGTATTTTCGCAGCTATCTAATAAGAAGTAGTAGATCTATTTCCGAATAGATTCTTAATCCTAATACGCTCTTTCGCATAGTCCTTCAAAAGTATTCACTAAAGTTTTAAGAAAAGCGCAAAGATTCTCAAGACTATTAGGAAAGACCCCCGTCTGCTTTGGCTCATTTCGAGTCGGAGTATACGATCGAGATTCCCAGGTCGACTCATTCCCGACCTTTCTAAATGCTCGCTTAATGTTCTGGATCTCCAGTTTATGACTTGCTACTAACCTTCTCTCGCATTTGGCTGAGAAAAGTTTTTGAAGGAAAGTATATATACACAAGTACGATGTAGTGTGTTTACAATGTAAACGTTTTATAAACATTATTGCGTAATATTGAATAGGTGAACGTTTTTTTCAAGTTTAATATCTTATTTATTTTAGTTGAGAAGTACGACAATTTTCAATAATAATATTTTCTCAAATTTTTCAGTCAAACAGAAATTTTGTTATAATTCTACTGACACAAAAAAAAACATTAATTTTTTTATTACCAAATCACGCCAAGTGAAACTTTTCCCTTATTGCAAAAAAATACCATATTACTATTCTCAAAATTCGTTATATAACAAAAGGATAAATAAAAAGGACAAAAAGGTTACTGAAAAAATTTTTTTTTTGTATTTTCTTCACTTTTGTAAATCATTTTAAACAAAATCTCTCGTAAAACACTTGACATGAAAAATTACATGAAATGAAAAAGACATTTACTCTTCGCGATGGAAATACGCCTGCACATTTCGTATATTCAAAATCCTATCTAAAATCGATGACAACGACGACAAGCAAACATAAATTGTTTGTATACACACTAATAGACGCTTCACAACCTTAACTTTCGCCTTCCCATGCTCCATATCCTTCGTATTAAAAATCTCGTATACTTAATACATATCATAATTCCATGTAAAATTTAGTTAAAAAAGAAAGAAAGAACTCCATCGTAAAAGTTTTAAAAAAAATAGCTCTCAACATACGGTCAAATGCTTAAAAGACAATCTAACAATTCGATCTTCGCGTATTTGCAGGCGTATATATACTCTTCATCGCTATAAAAAAAATAAGTCATCGATTTATCTGTCGACTAAGATTTTACGCTGTTGCTGGGTGCCGGGTGTACCCTCGGGCTTTTTTTGCGGCGGCGGTGCTTGGCCAGTGACGCTGGCGATGCCGCGCACGACCTTCGTGATCAGGCGCACACAGAGCCGGCGCTTCAGGACTGTCGTGACATTCCTCGCCAACCGCTGCTTCGGCGTATCGATGAGCCGAGTTGTTTCTGAGGTGCTGCAAATAATATAAGAGAATTGTAGTTTTTGTTTAATTGTTGTATAGGTGTAATTTTATGTATTAATTGCTGGCAGTATTGGATATTTGATTTTTACATTTTATTAAATGCGGTTGTGGTATATAAGCTTATTGAGATTGATAATGATACCTTTGTGAGATAATTATTATTATTATAATGAATTACCGTACGTTTGTGTAAATAATTTTCACTAAAATTTGCATAATTAAATGGGGAAATTATTTACTTAATATAGCCGGGTAATTGCAGTATTAATGATTTACTGAATAATACGATACACTTTGTACCTATATTACGTATGTTTCAATTTGTATATTAATTCTGACGGTGTTTTTAATTAATAATAATAATCACGTAACAAATTGCATAATTTTATTTTTCTTAATTTCCCGATTTTTTAATAATATTGATTGCCGATCAATTAAAACTCTTGACGCCTTTTGCAAATTACTTAGACGTGTATACTTTGTCATTACGTTCTCCACGTGTTTCGCAACATGGCTACCGCGTCACCAAGCTTTTCCAAATTCCATTTACGCACAACGCAGTAAAATTACTAACGTTCCGTCCGACACAAAAATCTTGTTTAATAAATACTTGTAACGTACGACAAAATTATGTTTATTTTCAAATCAATGTTATGAATCAAAAAACCTCTCAAACCTCCTATCCTACTTGCTTTCTATAACAATTCTACAGTAAAAAAAATTTACCTAAAATTATAAAACGTAGCTTGATACGTACACAAATATTCAGGTACATCCGCAACCAGCAAAACAATGAACTTTTCGTGTACGCGCATTCTCGCAGCACGTGAATCTACCTATACATACGGTAATCCCCGTGACTACGGAAAACAAAACAAAGCAAAAACCACACTTACTTTGGCATATTGAGATAGTCGAGGAGTTTACGATGATCCAACCTTCGAGGGCACGCAGCAACGACGACACCTTAGCACACGCGCGCGGCAAGCCCAGCAGCAGCACACGATCGCTCGTGTGACTCGTTCACGCTCTTCGAATTCACTGACAAAAATTTTCATTTTCCCGTTCAGACGATCCTTGACCCCCCACGAACCCAAAATTACAGCCCCGATTTTGTCAACTGAGACAGTACAACTGGGGCCCCTGGGCCTCTACGCGCCTGCGCATAATATACCTGCGACTGTGGATGGGAAATTGCGAGGGATTAAGGTTCCGACCAAGGTAGACAGGCAGGTTAATATACACGAGAGGCGTCGGCGTCGTATGCGAGAGACATTGTTGTGACGCGTGGCGTTGCGGCTGATTTTTCAATAACGAGGGTAATATTATAGTATACAGAAAAAATAGTAGCAAGGTTAATGATACGCGAAATGTAACAGAATATTCCATAATATGTTCATTTATAAATAATGAAAGTATCGCCGTTTATGTGAGCAGCGTGTGTATGGTCATACACTATATATTATTTTATTGTAAATAATCGGCTTACAATAATAGTTACCTCGTTATTAAGTATCTATTGCATTACTTTTTTATGCAATTAAAAAAAAATTTTGTTCAGTTACGAAAAAGTATTGAAATAACCTTGAACGTGCTTTGTTAAACTTTTAGTCAAGCGTGGAATATGACAAAAATCACGATCCACATGTCTTAATGGTATAGTTAATTTAATCGTATTACCTAAAAGTTATAAGTGAAATATAATTGGAAATTACGTATGAAAAGCTATTCAATTTTAAACAATTAAGTTTTTGAATTCAAGAATAAGTTTTGGCACAATATTTTCTCTTCACACTTATCACTTTATGGAAAAGATTGATTAAACATATATAATCTAAACAAATTTTAAAATCTGGTTTATAAATTATGTCAAAATGTTAAGAATCTTTTTCACTCGTTAGCAAGAGTATTAAACTGGAAAATGGACAGTACACTTGGACAGTTCTTTTTATTAAGCCTTAGCAAGGCTAATTCAATTTGTTAAGTATTCGGAATTTTTTCCTAGTAGAATATAGATTGCATTTTAATGTATGTTTATAAGTTTTTGGCAAGTTTGTTTTTTCCATTGTTTATTTTTATTTTTTGCAGTATTTTAGAAAATTTTAGGGCATTTTATGTCAGTTAAAACACGTTAGTCGAAAAAATTAAATAAAAGTTTCTAAATACTAATATAAATTATTAACATAGATCCATGAATGATGTATATGTTACTGACAGTGCTATAGGGATCAGTAACTAGTGAGAGTATAGTAAGTGTCAAATCTATTTCGTGCCATAAACAAATTGATTATTATTTAAAAAATATTCAAAATAATTATTTTATCAATTATTAATTTATTGTTAATAAATTCAAAGAGTAATGGAGTTAACCAATAGTATTGTTTGAAATTGAATTTGAAAAAGTAGAAAACATTTAAAATTTATTATTTTTAATATTCGTGTTTAATCATGATTTTTATTAAAACAAATCTTAATATTAATACTCTATTAGAATCATAGAATTTGGCCATTGATAAATACATTATATTTGTACTAATTAGTTTCATAAATGATTAATTCACATATATGTATATCTATTTATTTGTTCGTAAATAGTATTGCAATCTTTTTTGTAAAACTGCTTAGGTAGAAACTATTGCATCATTTGAAAACAAAGTTTCAAACAAATCGTGCTTAAGGTAGTTAAAATCAATTTTCAATATATTTTTTAAATGCATAAACGTTAAG
This sequence comes from Torymus auratus, assembly GCA_900474315.1. NCBI lineage: Eukaryota > Metazoa > Arthropoda > Insecta > Hymenoptera > Torymidae > Torymus > Torymus auratus. Next base: position 13,808 of record UXGD01001196.1, on the reverse strand, counting down.
AAATATATGAAACATATGGCGTATGTTTCTATAGTTATTTAATAAAATAAGTATCATAGGACAAAATTTTATTAGAATAATATATTTTCGAAATAAAATATTCATCACGTCTTGGATTAAAGAACATCTTCCATTGAAAAATGTCTCTTTCACATTTTTAGAAAAATCTAGATGGAAATATAATAAATTAGATTGCTAACACGTGGCTTTTAAAGTAATAGTAATTTTATATCTTTAAGCTATACGTCAATCACGATTTCAGAAACATTTTGGTATAAAGAGACTGCTTATATAGTTAGTAGTTAGAGTTGATTCTAAGCGTTAACTTGAAAATTATTCTATCGTTATTTAGAAATAGAATAACGATGTTAATAAGGATTTTTCTTTCAACTTTACTTACTTTCCAGCTAAGTAACGCTGAGCCATTTATAGGTAAGTATAAAATTATATAAAAAATGACTGGAGTTTTTCATATTTCAAATAATTAAAAAGAAAAATTTATTAATCTTTTTCTTTCACCATTTTCTCAAAAATTTCTGCCATTAACTAAACTTTTTTCTTGCACTTGGTTCTGCTCTTGGAAAATCCAATAACTTAGGCCTCTCAGGAAATGTAGACCTATCTCTTAATGGAGGATTATTCGCTAATTCTCAAAACTCAAGAAGTTCTAGTCATAGAAAAGTATCTGGCAACTTAGGCGTCTCAAAAAACGTAGACCTTTCACTCAATGGAGGAAATTTATTAGGACTTGGTGGTGGATCATTATGGAGATCTGAATCAAACTATAATGGAAAACACCATGGAAGTATTTCCGGAGGAGGAAGTGGCCACCAAAGCCACTGGAATGTCAACGGTGAATATGCCCATGAAAGCAATACCAATAATGGTCATAGTATCCAGAACGTGGGTGATGGATATTCTTTGAGCCATCAAAGTGGAGGTCATGGAGGTGAGTTTTTAAAATCGAAAATTTATATCTTCCGTAATATTTTTATAAATTAATGAATATTTTAATAAAAACCCATCAAAGACTATTGGCTGATAAAATGAAAAATAATTCTGTGATCATATTACGGAGAGAAAAATCCAGAAATAATTATAAAGCTCTTATTTATGGATTAAATGCTAGTACCTTTTGTTGATAAACATTCATACATTATTGACTATTGTAGTAATACATAAGCATGAGAAATTTTAAATAATTTACGTAATTTTATGATGAAACTCCTGGAATCATGAAGTACTAAAAAGGAAATGTAGTACATTACAGATGCATGCCATTCTTTGATATTATTTCTTGATTTTCCTTTCAGTATTAGAGCGTTTTCACCTTTGATATTTCTCAAATCATTTCTCAGTGAAATAAAAACTTGTGTACATAATTTGTTTGTCCTAAAATTTCACAAATCGCCTCTGCGTATTCTATCTACTACTTTATCATCATATATTATTCATTACATAGTAAGAATTAACAAGAAAATACAAAGGTAAAAAACGTAAACTGTATAAAAAAAAATTTTAAATAATTTGAAAAATTTAGTAAACTTTTTTTCAACACATGCGCGAAAAAGGCCCTTTTTTCTGCGTAGAAAAGTGAATCGAAAATCGAACTTTTCGAGCGTCTGGCGAGGCCTCCCACAGTAGCGGGAGGAAAAGTACTTTTCTTAACTCAGGCATGAAATGGGGCCTTTTTCACGTGTGAAAGTAGGGAGAGAAAATATTGCATTTCGAGTGTATTGTGTCAAAGTGGTAAGAAATATCCATTTCTACTCTATAAAACAGGTGAGAAATGAAAAACTGGTGTGAAATGAAAAACTAGTGAGAAATGAAAATTTTAACTGCATTGTGTACGACTCGAAATGGCCAATCCTCTCTCTGACTCACACACGTAAAAAAAACCCTGTCATGCCTACGTTAAAAAAAATACGGTATGTAACACGGGAAGAAAAGGTATTTCAGACTCGGGTGAGGTGTCTTCAGCACTTCGACTCGGGCTGAACACCTTACCCTCGCTAGAAATAGCTCATTTTCTCCCCTGGTTGCACAATGTACTATTTCCTCCCGCTGTAGCGGAAAGAAAAGTTGTCGGCCTCTCGCTATATGACGACTCGATATGCCCGATATCCCATTCGCTTTTCACGCAAAAAAGGTGCTATACCTGCACTTATTAAAAAAAATTACTATGTGTAACAAGAGAGCAATTGACTTTTTCAGACTCGGATGATGATTTTGTGCACTCGTGTATCACTCGTGCTTAATCATCATCCTCGCTAGAAAAACTCAACTTTCCTCCCTTGTTCCACAATGTACTATATCTTATTTTTGTACAATTTTCTCAAAAATCTCTGCGGTTAACTAAAATTTTTTCCTCCATTTCGTTCTGTTCTTGGAAAATCCAATAACTTAGGCATCTCCGGAAATCTGGGCCTTTCAGTTCATGGAGGAAATTTATTAGAAAATATCCATCAATTGGGTAGTTCTACTATTGGAAAATTAAGTAGTAACTTAGACCTGTCAAAAAAAGTAGGTCTTTCACTTCATGGAGGAAATTTATTAGGTCTTGCTAGTGGATCATTATCGGGATCTGAATCAAACCATAATGGAAAAATCCAGGGAACTATTTCCGGAGGAGGTCGTGGTCAACAAGGCCACTGGAATGTTAACGGTAATTATGCTTACGAAAGTAATAGCAATAATGGTCATGATGGCCAGAACGTGGGTGATGGACATTCTTTAAGCCATCAAAGTGGAGTTCATGGATCTGGTCACCAAGCCCATTGGAATGTCAACGGTGAATATGCCCATGAAAGCAATACCAATAATGGTCATGATATCCAGAACGTGGGTGATGGATATTCTTTGAGCCATCAAAGTGGAGGTCATGAAGGTGAGTTTTTAAAATGGAAAATTGATAGCTTCCGTAATATTTTTATAAATTAATGAATATTTTAACAAACAAATCAATAACTATTGACTGATAAAATGAAAAATCATTCTGTGATATTACGGAGAAAAAAATGAAGAAATAAACATAAAGCACTTATTTATGGATTAAATACTAGTACGTTTTGTTGATAAACATTCATAAATTATTGTGTATTCTAGCAACACATAAGTGTGAGAGTTTTCAAATGATTTAGGTACGTAATTTTATGGCGAGACTCCTGGAATCATGAAGTACTAATAAGGAAATGTACTGCATCACATATGCATGCCATTTTTTGGTTTTATTTCTTGATTTTCTTTCAGTAATACAGTTTTTTCACCTTTGACATTTCTCAAATGATTTCTTGGAAAAATAAAAACTTGTGCACATCATTTTTTCGGCCAGAAGTTTTACGAATGGCCTCTGTCGCGTACTATCTACTACTTTAACATCATATATTACTGATTGTACAATTAGAATGAATATTTTCTTACAAATCTAAATATACTTGACATATTCGTAAAAGGTCAACAACAAGAAAATAAAAAAATGCAAAACGTCATGTCAACTATAAAAATAATTTTTTAAATACTTTCAGGAATAAGTTATGTTGTTTAGGTAGCTGTTAAATTAAAAATGTTGAGGGTGTTCAACTTTCAAGGGTAGTGAACAACTGTTGGGAACTGTATTTAAATAAGACTTCTTGAAATCAATTTGTGGTACATAAAAAATGATGACCAAAATTGGTGTAGTTAACTCGAGATAATGCGCTTCGTAATCTTAAATATGCCTCATTTTGTTAAAAAATAATGTTTTTCTATTGACTGCCTATATCTATCTCTGAAAATATTTATGTTGCTAAGATGATCGAAAAAGATTTTAGAAGTAGAGAGAAAAAGCTTTAGTCAAAGCTTTGTTTCATTAAAAAATATTAATCCAGGAAGAAATCATAAACCATTAAAAATAGCTTATAAATAGACACGATAAATAGTCGTAAACCATAAAAATTTGTGAAAATTTCTCTTTTGTATACGATTTTATAAGTGATATTTTTAACTATTTTTTATGCTACTTTTAATGGCTTGTCAATTTCTGAGTAATTAACATTTTTTAAAGAAATAACGCTTGAATCAAAGCTTTTTCTTCTACATTTATAATCTTTTTCGTTTTCATCGTCGCATAAATACTTGCAAAGTTACAGTCAATAAACGAGACATTCTTTTCTAACAAGACAACGCATATTTAAAATTTGGTTCTTTATACCCCGAGGTAAAGGTCAATAAAAACTAATTATCGGTATTGGGATTCATTTTTAGGTACTCGAAATCGACTTCCATAGTCTTGTTGAAACAGATTTCCGATAGAAACTGTGTAAACTCTCCTTGTCGATCTATTTTTGTAGCTTTTAGATTCGCTCTCCACACTCATTCTATTTGGTTAAAAAGTTGTATAAAATATGTCTTACAGTAATCTTTTATCTACAAATAACTTTTAGTCTATAATCATTATATTAATAAATTATACACAAGATACATCTTTTTAATAACTTATTTTCGGATATTGTTTTTTAATTCGCCTATATTTCTTAAAAATATTTTTGTATTTTGTATATATATTTTATTCCCATCTCCACTATAATGGGCACTTTATAGCTTAAAAAGCGGGGCAAAAGTTGCCTCTGATCCCCTCTTTACTTTATTCTTGCATATGAGAGAATAAAGTAACATCGTCTAATAGTTACGTTTATAATGAATTTGATTGAAAGAAACAAAATTATACTATATAAATATAAAATAACTTTTCAAGTCTAAAAAGTGACAGTGGAGCTAGGACTAAAGTACTATATGTAATACGGGGCTAAAGTCGATTATTCCCTTGGGTGATCACTACCATCACTGCTTACTACCACCATCGTTGTTACTAGGGGGTCGAAACGAATAGATAAAATTTCTCATTTTCTTTTAATAAATTTAAATATAATACTGTAAATCATAAAATAATGAATTAAAATCACCTTCATTTTCTAAACATTACATTAGTTTGAATTCCATTAATTCTGGTCAATTGAAAAATGTGTCCTCCACTTCAAAGTTGATATTCATTTATTTACTAGAAAATGTATTCACCCAAAAATAATCCCTAGGGATCGTTCATCCTGAAGTTAGACACATAAATGAGAGTAAAATTGTTTGTAAATTGAGTTTTTGTAATGAAAATTATGAGTTATCATTCAAGAAATTTATTTTATTAATTTCATTAGTTTATTTCCGTTGCAGAACGGTTTTAATAACTTTAAAATAAAATTGAGTGTTTCAAAGTGTTTCAAAGTTAAGTTGATATATAAAAAATCATCAAAAATTACTTATACTTAGTTTATTTTAACCTACATGCGTTTTGTAATGAAAAGAGAAAATTTTGGAACTATTCGTACGCACCCCTAGTTGTTGAAAGCGAAGATTAGATTATTTATACGATGTACTTTTACTTTAGATATATGGAGTACTCTTAGTCATGGAAAGCCAGGCCACGGCGATAGTATCGTGGTCCCTAGTACAGGAAGTGAGTCTGTACCTTTGGGCAGTCATCATGTTGGTGGTGATCATCACTCCAGTCACTCTTCTTACACTCACAGTAAGTTACTAGCAAAAGTAGTTCTCGATATAATGGCGTAAAGTAGGTCCTCCCGTCAATTTGACTAAAGAGGTGGAAAAGGGCTGCTTTACGCACAGTAGTAGGAAAAAATATATATCCGGTTCTCACAAATTAATAATAAAATTTTAGGCAGTAACAACCACCATTATCAATCAGAACAACAGACTCATACTATTAACCAAGGATCACATAATATTCATCAACAAGTAATAAACCAAGTACCTCATCAAGTATCAAATAACCCTGTCCACGGAACGTCTACTGTCAAAGAAATAGTTACACAGTATAATAAGGTCCCTAGTGATAACTCTGACGATGCAGTTCCCAGTGTTAAAAATATAGTTTGGAAATATAATCACGTTCCTGATGATAATCCAGTTGGTGGTACCCCGAATCAAGTAAACAGCGTGATTTCGAAATGGGAAGCTAAACAAACAAGTAACGTAAAAGATATCGTTAAGCAAATAGAATCATCAAAACAATCACATTCGAATAAGGTCCATCAAATGGTTACTAACCTTGAACTAAAGAAACCAACTCAACCAAATCAAGTTTCGAATTTAATTGTTCAGTGGGATAAAACGAAACCTGGGCGACCTCGCCTTCCCCGCCCTGGTAACCTATTTGGACAAATCAACGTAGATTCTGAGAAAGATCTATATATTGGTACAGAACCCGTCGTTAATACAGGGACTACAACAAACATAGATACCCACAGCCCACATAGTCAAGTGGATCACAGTGCGTCACAGGTGGATCTTACAAATTCTTTTGAAGCTAGTGCTACACACAAGTTTTTCGTAACAGTACACAAAATAGAAGAAGAAATAATACACGAAAGTTCTAATACACAATATACCGACAGCGGATCACATTCTCATGACCACAACGTCAATGTTATTACGGAGAATTCTAATGGCCACTTATCGCATTCTAACATTAATGAAGGTAGTGGTCAATATCCAGAGGAATCGATTTCACATATGTCGAAACCTAGTGGAGGTTTTCACCATGGACATCGTATAGAAGCTTCTATTAATTATGACTCGTCTCATTCGGGCAATGCTCTAAACAGCATTATTAATACTGCTCATGGACTAAAAGAAGGTGCATGGGAAGCCGCCGGAGAAATTCAGGATAATGCAGGACAATTTATTGGTGGTGTAAAACACACTACAAATAATGTTGTTAACGGGATAAAAGAAGGTACATATCAAGTCGTAGGTGGAATAAAAGAAGGTGCAAGTCAAGTTGTAGGTGGAGTAAAAGAGGGTACAAATCAACTAATTAGTGGCGTAAAGGAAGGTACAAGCCAAGTAGTTGATGGAATAAAGGAGGGTACAAATCAAGTATTTAGTGGGGTAAAGGAAGGTACAAGCCAAGTAGTTGGTGGAATAAAGGAAGGTGCAAGTCAGTTGGTTGGTGGCATAACGAATAAAGTAACTCAAGTTGGTCATGGCATCACAAATACCTTTGAGAAGGGTTTATCAGCTTTAGGTTCTATAGGATTATCATCTAATAAGCATATTAGCGGTAGTCTTCAAGTTGGCAGTGGTTTAGCAGCCGACAAGGAAAGCAGTGGTAGTCTTACCATCGATGGTGGACTATCAGTCAATAAGGAGAGCAATAATGGTCTCCATACTGGTGGTCATGCGGTCAATAAAGAAAGCAGTGGCAGTCTTAACATCGGCGGTGGTCTGACAGTCAATAAGGAGAGCAACCATGGTCTCCACACTGGTGGTCATTCGGTCAATAAAGAAAGTAATGGCAGTCTTAACATTGGTAGTGGTCTGACAGTCAATAAGGAGAGCAATAGTGGACTCCATAGTGGTGGCCTCTCGGTCAATAAAGAAAGCAGTGGCAGTCTTAACATTGGTAGTGGTCTGACAGTCAATAAGGAAAGCAATAGTGGACTCCATAGTGGTGGCCTCTCGATCAATAAAGAAAGCAGTGGCAGCATTAACATCGGAGGTGGTGTGACAGTCGATAAGGAGAGTAATAATGGACTCCATAGTGGTGGTCTCTGGGTCAATAAAGAAAGTACTGGCAGTCTTAACATTGGTGGAGGACTCTCAGCCGATAGGGAGAGCAATACTGGGGTCAACACTGGCGGTATATGGAGCAATAAGGAAAGTAGTGGTAGTCTTAACATCGGCGGTGGCCTATCAGCTCATAGGGTGAGCAATAGTGGACTCCATACTGGTGGTCTTTCGGTCAATAAGGAAAGTAGTGGCAGTCTTAACATCGGTGGAGGGCTGTCAGCTAATAAGGAAAGCAGTGGCAGTCTCAATTTAGGCGGAGTAAGGGAAAGTGCAAATCATGTCATTGGTGGGGTAATTGGTGGGGTTAAAGAAGGTGCAAGTCAGTTGGTTGGTGGAGTAACAGACAAAGTAAAACAAGTTGGTGGTGGAATCACGAATACTTTGCAGAATGGCTGGTCAGCTCTAGGCTCTCTCGGATTTTCATCTAATAAGCAGACAAGTGGTAACCTTCAAGTTGGTGGGGGTTTATCAGCTAACAAACAAACTAGTGGTAGTCTTCACATCGGTGGAGGTCTAGGAGCCAATAAGGAAAGTAGTAGTAGTCTCAATGTTGGTGGAGGATGGTCATCCAGTAAGGAAAGCAGTAATGGTCTCCATCAAGGCGGGTGGTCAGTCAACAATGAGAACAGTGGTAGTCTTCACATCGGCGGATCTCTATCGGCTAATGAAAAGAGGACACATAATGGTAGCAATGGAGGTCTCTCAATCAATGAGGGGACTGGTGGCAATCTCAATGTAGGTGGCGAAGTATCAGCCACTAAGGAGAGCAGTAATGGTCTCCATCTTGGGGGTCTATCAGTAAATACGGGGGGTAGTGGTAAGCAGCATGTCGGCGGGGGTTGGGGTCTTAATACTAATTTGGGTCTAGGTTTGAATCTTGGTCTAAATAAGCAATCTTCTTACTCCAACAATTTACATCATAGTAACAGCGGATTCGGTCTAAATTTAGGCAACAACATTGGCTTTTCACTAGGCTAACAAACAAGAATGAATAAAGCATTAACTAGTATTAGACTAAATAATAATATTGTATAAACTATTACATCGAAGTTTATTTTCTAATGTTATATATTACCTAAATTTAAAATATTATTTTAGTATCCTGTACTTATTTTCATCATGATAGCAAATAAATTTATTTTAAGAATAAAGAACTGCGTTTCTCTATTAAATTAAATATTTCCTCACATCTTGTAATTTATTAGAGGTAAGAATATCGGTTTTATTGTTACTTTAAATATAGATATCGGCTTCAAAATTAATTAGTAAATATTATAGTATACGCTGGTATAAATCTATGCGCAATCATCTGAGAACAGAAGTGGCCTCTTCATCCACATCCACTGTGGAAGAGATAGAGAGCGAGGCAATCTAAAAACCTCGGCGTACGAACGCAGAAAGCTTTTATTTCTGAAGAATATCGCATCGAAGACCCGAGACAATAAGGCGTTATGAGATTTTTCCGAATCGTGCGCGCGCGCGCGGGCAGAGCGGCCACAATGGCGCGAGTCCTTTTTATTTCGTCTTCTCTCGCGCTTTTTGCCCGTGCCGGCGAAGCTGCTCCTCTCGTGCCCTCCGGTAAATTGAATGTCAGCGCCAACGACCGCGAGATGGACCTCGGCAAGTAGGAAAAAGATGTGACAGGTCTGCTGTGATCGTCACTTTTTAGATTTATTGTTTGAGTTTTGAATGACGCTTACTAATAATCAATGATTGTTGTAGTAAAATTAATTAGTTACTGCTGACATGCATTGAATTTAATAATTAACATACCTTTAATAATGTTATCAGTTTTCAAAAATCTCGTCTTACTAGAGCAAAGTGAATCGGAATGTACTTGTTGCAAGTTAATTCTGGGAAATTAGTTCGAACAGAGTACGTAATGACATCTTGCTTGAAATGGTTAACATGTAGCACTTCTATTCCTCGGTTAAATTATATATCATCAAGGATATTTTAGTAAATTAGGAATGATGTAGTTAAACATACTTTTACACGTACGTAATAAGCAATCTTTTATTCGACTTTATATTTATTTTAATTATTCTTTGAAAAAATCAAAGCGGAACTGCCGAGGAATTCAATTTCTTATTGCTCGAGGCCATTCTATAGGCCTGAGGCGACAATTGCAAATGTCTCTTCCTGACGCGCTGATGAGTCTCTTGCTCCACGTAATAAGGAAATTCGTTGGCGCGATTTCGATGCCACACTTCACCCCGCAGTTATATTCACGTGGTCGCTTATTTACAAGAGGGTGCGGTTTAGTGTTTTTTTGCGAATGAAATAAAGTTTGTTTAGAATAAGATGCAATTATTACGATCACGAAATTCACTTTGAAAAAGTAGTTAAATAACAAATCAACAACAATTTCCATTGCATTTTTCTTTTATACGGTTTTCCATCTGTGTTACATTTATTACTTACTGCAAACTTTAAAATCTATAAACTCCTACATTATTATTATATGATACCTATTTTAGCTCTTTCAAAAGTAAAGGATCTCAATAAAAAAACTCTTTTAATGTAAATTAAAGGTAAAGAATTCAACGGGCTCTCTAACATCAAGCGAGAGCATATATTATAGTAATTAATACTTCTACAGCGAAGAATATAACATTTTTCACAACCGTCTACACTTTTTCTTTACTAGCAACAATAGGTCCGTCCGTAAACAGGCTCGCGCGCTTAAACCGTCGATCCCTCATTGCATCTCGGAGCGTGAAATGTACACTACTCGCCTCTGGAGCGAGCGATAACCCCGACCGCGCGGGGCGGAAATCCCCTTTCCGCCGTTCCTTTTTACGCCGCCATCCGCGATTTTCCGCGAGCGCGCTAACGATATCGCCACCCCAACACGAGCGAGCGTGAAACAACGGCGTTGGCACGGAAATGAAATCGTCGCGGTGAAGCGGCTGATTCGTCCCGCGGTTTAGATCGCCGGGGATCGTCGTTTCGTGGCTGCCGCTGCAGTGTTTGTGTAATAGAAAGAAGTAACAAGGCTTAGATGTTTTACATTTTGTTTCTTTTTTGGTTGCGTGAAATATTTTTTAGTTTACAGAGATAAAAGATAAATGCAAGAGGAATAGTCTATAGCTATTCAACCGAAATTTTGCAAAGATATTATCATTATAATGAATACAGTAAACGAAAAAATTATAATTTTGAGCAAATGTAGAACTATTTAGAAACAATGAAAGTCCTATATTAAGATTAACTTCTTTTTCTAAAGTAGCAATTTTAAGATTGAAATGAAAAGTTTCATCGGTTCTGTTCTTCGAGAAAATAAAAACTATTTTGAACTATAAAAGAACTAATTTAATGCCAAGATACTAATAGATAATCGGATAATTCCATTTGAATTTCCAACATTGTTTTTTAAACAGCATTCGTTATACAAGCGCATCTGCTGTTAAATGTAACGTTAAAGCAAGTGTTGAAGTTTTTATTGTAATTGAGGACGCTTAAATTTATGCTGCTGTTAAACGTAGTCTCCGTTAATTTCTTTAAATGATATTAAAATTTTAATTGCGTCTGCTATTTAAAATGCCATTTTTTAAAATGCGAATGACTTTGTGATTGTTAGAAGTTTATAGTTCTATTATAAAACTAGAAACGACAGTATGCATACATAATTTAAAGGATTTGCATCAATTTTCATAGTACCTATTGAATATCATCTAAAAGATATTGTTGCTTAACAATATATATATACTAACAACTACTATTACATAATGTATGACAATATGCATATTATATGGATCTATAAGAAATAAAAAACAAAAGGCAGACCATAAACTAATCAACCAGTTCGCACATCACATCTGAACAATAACAACAACATCGATCGATAGTTTTCAAAAACTGTGAAAAAAGATATGATGGAGGATTAGGTCCATTCAGGGATTAAAGCTCGTTGCTGATCGCTTAGCATCGCTCGTCACATCGCAGTCCTCGTCCATCTATCATTCTGTCATGCGGCTGCGTTCGGACTTTATTCGGCTCGGTGGAATTCTTTTCGCAGGTTGCATATTCCAAGGGGAGATCAAGAAAACCATTGCTCTCGTGAAAAATGGGCGCATCTGTTTGTGAAAGAGGCCAGAGAACGTTTCACAAGTTCTTCGATGTCATCCAGATCAGTAATTTAAGTCTTACAGGCCTATAGAAACATTATTCGAGTTCAAAAAGTATTATAAAAATGAAAATTCAAGCTAAAATGAGAATAAAAAATAAAATAGAATTGGCTTTAGAAAACTATAGCCTTATGTAATAAGAATTTATTAAACTTGATAAATAAGAAAGTATTTAATTTCATAAAGTTTTTCATATCACAGCGAATACAATAGAATCCAAGGCACATTTATTACCAGCATCATTCACCTATCAATCCTCACTCCCTCCGAAAATAAATAAATGTTCTCATACAAAAAATGAACGTCAATACCCAAACCAACAATTGATATCACAACGTTATCTTTAATCGAATGCTAACTTCCGTTCAGCATCACCCGATTTTCCAAACTATTTCACCTTGACGCGCCTACAATGGGCCACACTACATACGTGCCCGTCCTAATTGCATGCGTGCACGCTCGCGCACTCTCTCCTTTCGGGCGAATCGACTTACACGACAGGCGACGGCGTCCGCAATTACGCCGGGGCCACTTACTAATTTCGCGGACCGATAATCCATTATCCCTGTACGCGTGCGAGCGCAAACTCGTGGAACGTCGTCTCGTCGTACTCACAGGGTGCACAATGAAAACGACGGATTGAGGGCAGAGCGTGCGCGCGTATATACGAAGGGGTTATACGTTTCAAATGAGGAGTATGACTTTTTTTGTTAGTATTAGATCGGCATTCCAATGAACATCATCAAGTATTGTTAATTTCTGTTTTACTAAGTAGAAATCAGCATTGCTGCTTTCAAATCCTCTGCTGCTGCAACCCTTCAGCACGTTCCATTAGACCCGCGTCTAAGGGCCAGGCTGATCTAAGGGAGAGGCTGATCGATTCTAATCGAATGTTTGCAAGCCGGATCGCAGGATGGCCAGGTCCAGCTGAGTGCACGAACGGATAACGAAGTTATCCGCTTGCGCAGGAGCCGTGCATATTTGGAAGGGTCCAGGAGACGAACTCGATTAGGGAGCGATGCAGGCTGGTGTCTTAGAGTAGAGAATGAGATAACGAATACAAAGTATTTTTTCATTCGGTGGAATTCTCGATCGTGGGAATAAATGAGATTTAGAGCTCCTGAGGTAGGTCAGATTCCACCGGGAATTAAATTAAGAAATTTGAGTGTTAGCTTTCTTGGATTTTCCAGTTGCAGAAAAACAAAACGTAAACTAAAATTTCCACTTTCTTCAGCGCGTGTTGTTTTTAGCTATAGTAAATGTTGTTTGTTTTTCATAATGTGTATACTAATCACCTAATATGAAAATGTTTAGAAAAAGTATATCACTTCTTTTGAATCATGTATTATAATTGCTATGAAGTACGTGAATTTAAAAATCGCACGCAAGATAACGTATAATATCCTCTACTTATGAGTATGTGACTGATTATGTCTAATAATAATCTAACATAGTTGTCAATAAAGATACTACGTTATCGTTAGTTGATAATTTGAACTTCTTACACATTGTAAGATACAATTTAGATTATTATATAAAAATTTATTCGTTATGTCTATGCAACTTTAACATATATTGGATATTTATTATATTTTCTTATTCAGACAAATAATTAAATTATAATTGTGTGATCAATATGACAATTACTAGTAGTTAATGATTTATTAGAAAACGTCTCATAATTCACATGCTAGTACGTGCTTTCTGTTTATTAAAATTTTGACATTCATAAAATTTCGGAATTAAACGTAATAATTCTGAAATCATCAACTATGAATGAGTTTAGTGCGATCTGTAAGTCAAAGGTTTCTGAAATTTTTTCATACTAGTGAAATAGTACATATAGTACTTTATTCTCATCTCAACTGTGGCCACTTTTTTATTTGGAAAGTGTTATATTAAATGTTATATTTAATATTGAAGTGTATTATTTATTGATATTTGGCTGATTATATGGAATTTAAGTATTTTTCGCAAAAGCGGGAAATATGGTCTTATTTCCCGCAAACGTTAAATTTGTTAAAAGAGGGAAACAAATCTAATTTTGGTCCCGCTTTT